>ML810833.1:220333-249080 GCA_009831015.1 Picea engelmannii
CCTCATATCTGCATACATCTTCTTCACACCCAGATGCGCACAATAAAGTGCTCTATGGGATTCCTTCAGTATGATGCTTCGAATATCCCCATTCTCAGGGATGTACATCCTTCCTCGATATCTTAACAGTCCGTCTATTTCCAGACTATATCCTTCATACTTTGGATCTAACTGTCTCCTGCTTTGGAGGTTTGAAGTAACCTTTAAATACCAACTGTCTCCTTGGAGTTGTGTCAACACATGTTCCCTCAGATTGACCTTTAAGGATACCAAGGAGAAGATACGTGGTCTCCTACTCAAGGTATCTGCGACCACATTTTCCTTTCCCTTGATGTACGAAATACCAAAATCGTACTCACTCATAAACTCACTCCATCGCCTTTGCCTAGAATTCAGATCTCTTTGAGTGAAGAGATGTTTTAAACTTTGATGGTATGTTTTAAGCTCAAAGTTTTTCCCCACAAGATAGTGCCTCCAAAGTTTTAGAGCTAGAATTACAGCTGCCAACTCTAAATCATGAGTCACGTATAACTCTTCGTGTTTCTTCAACTTCCTTGACGCATAAGCTATCACTCCTCCATCCTGCATTAGCATGGCCCCCAACCCTTGCTTCGAGGCATCTATGCAAACTGTGAAGTCCTTTTCCATATCTGGCACTCGTAGAATTGGCGCACTAGTTAGTAACCTCTTAAGCTCAATGAATGCACTATCACATTCTTCTGTCCATTCATACCTGACCCCCTTGCGTTGCAAAGTGGTGATGGGTTTCGCTATTTTTGAGAATCCTTCCACAAATATCTGGTAATAACCTGCTAGCCCCATGAAGCTTCTCACCTCATGGCAATTTTTCGGCATTGGACACTCCATAATGGCCTTTACCTTTTTTGGGTCCATAGAGATTCCTTCGCCAGAAATGATATGACCTAAATAGTGAATCTCTTTCTGGAAGAAGGAACACTTCGACAACTTCCCATACAATTTGTTCTCTCTAAGGCAGGACAACACTATTCGCAAGTGTTCCTCATGCTCTCTTTCATTCTTGGAATAGATGAGGATTTCATCTAGAAAGACTTGTACAAAATGGTCTAAGTACTTCCGAAATACGTCGTTCATGAGGCTCATGAATACTGTTGGCAGATTGGTCAATCCGAAAGGTACTACAACAAACTCGTAATGTCCAAACCGAGTTCAAAAGGCAGTTTTTGAGATATCACCTTCCTTAATCCTTAATTGATGATACCCTGATCGCAAATCGATCTTTGAGAATACCGCTACTCCTTTCATCTGATCGAAAAGGTCATCTATTCGCGGCATCGGGTACCTATTTTTCAATGTAGCACGGTTCAAGTCCCTATAGTCTATACACAGTCGTAAGGATCCATCATTCTTCTTTACAAAAATTACTGGTGCGCCCCAAGGTGAGACACTGGGCCTTATTATCCCTAAGTCCAGTAACTCTTTCAACTGCATTTTCAATTCACAAAGTTTCGGCGCTGTCATCCGATACAGAGTCTTGGAGATTGGTTCTGCACCAGGTTTTAGCTCAATATTAAAATCAAGCTCCCTCTCAGGAGGTAACCCTGGTAACTCGTTCGGAAAAACATCCTTAAATTCTGACAATACTGGGTACTGTTCCAATGAGGGTCCCTTCCTTTCATTCATTGCTTCCACTACATACAATCGACACCCTTGTCTCAAGCATCGCTTAACCTTCATAGTTGATATAAAGCGTAATGACACTTTTCTCCGTACACCCTAGATCTCTACTAGCCTTCCTTCGTCGTCGACACAAAGCACCATCTTTGCGAAACAATCTACCATGGCTCGGTGAGCTGCTATCCAATCCATTCCAATTATTAGGTCATACGCCCCAAGAGCAGTGACGTATACCTTCAAACTGGTAGTACACACTCCCAGGTTTACTATACAATTATCAACACTAGGTCCTACCGCTTGTTTTTCCCCCGAAGCCATCTCGACTTGTTTAAAGTCATCATGCTCATAGGCTTCCAACCCACTCTTTTCTAAAGCAGATGGTGAAATGAAACTATCTGTCACACCATAATCAAATAAAATCTTAACATTGATATGATTTAGCGTACCTGACGACTCCACCACCGTGGATTGATGCTCGGCCTAGCGATTATTAACCATTATGTAAATATGGTGGCTTCTACTTGCTCTTCCCATCAGTGCCTTTCTTTCTCTATGCACGAACCCTGATTGTAACTCTGGGAAGTCACGCTGGTAATGGGGTCCTCCGCACTCCCAACAGGTAACACGAGATTGAACCTGTGCACTGTTATGTGACTGTCTCTTAAATGAGTTCCTTCCCTTGGAACCCCTACCCCTACTAGTTGTTCCCTGAGATGGTCGTGGACCTGTCTGCATTGTTGGTGATGAACGAGATGCTGCACTCGCTGCCATTGAAATCCCTGCGGCTACTGTCCTTGGCGTGACTATGTTACCATATGGCAGTGGCCTTGAGCCCCCTCCCCTAGGAAATGTCCTCGGGGCCTTTGCTATGAATCCAGGACGATGGGAAAATGTCGGCCTTGTACCCCCGGTTAAGTTCATGTGTTCTTCTGCATAACACGCATTCTCCACCACTTCCGCTAATGAAGACAGTTTCCACATCCGCATCATAGCTCTTATCTTAGGGTTCAATCCATAGATGAAGCGCTCTGCCTGTCATTGGTCATTATCCATATACGAAACATATTTGACCAGTTCCATAAATCTAATCTCATAATCTTCCACCATTATGTTTCCCTATACTAAGGCATGAAATGCCCCTACCTGTTGTTCCTCATAATAAGCTGGCAGATATTTCCTTCAGAACCTCTCCTCGAAAAGTTCCCAAGATACTGTGTCTGGGGTAAGGTGCAGTTGTCTTTCCAGGTTGCCCCACCAATTCAAGGCGCTATCTCTTAACTGAAAAATTGTGATCTTTGACTTTGAGTTGGATGCATAGTCCCTTAAGGAAAAACACCTTGTCATGCCTTCCAACCATGCTTTCGCGCATTCACTGGCATGACCCCCGGCAAACTCCGTAAGTTTGATCTTCTGCAATTCTCGCGTGATGTCTTCGTGTG
This sequence comes from Picea engelmannii, assembly GCA_009831015.1. Classification (NCBI taxonomy): domain Eukaryota; kingdom Viridiplantae; phylum Streptophyta; class Pinopsida; order Pinales; family Pinaceae; genus Picea; species Picea engelmannii. Next base: position 223,429 of record ML810833.1, read on the forward strand.
GAGGTCCTCCCCCTGAATCCCTTGATGCTTCTGGATTACCCATTCCAGACGATGGGGGTCCCACTTCAGTCCCTGCCAGTTTTCACCCCTTTAAAGTCTCATTAATGGATTCCAACGAGTGCAGTATGAGAGCTAGTTCGGGTGATGGTGGTGGCGGCGTTGGTGGTGGTGGCGGCGCTGGTGGTGTTGGCGGTGCTTGCGACGACGCTCCCCTACCTCGACTCCCTCGAGTCCTGACCATCCTATATGCTTTAACCTACATCAACCCAAGTTGTCAAGGTGAGTTCAAGGACGTTTCAAATTGGTGCTACTCAAACTAGAAATAGGGTTAGGCGTAAGTTTTCTTTACTTGTCTGTAAACAAACATTACTCCTTTAGGGGATTGGCTAGGTTAGGATTAGGATTAAGCGTCTAAGCTTGATTTATTCACCCCTATAAAAAAAACTATTGGTTCCCTTGCCCTGTAGCTACGCTAGCCTTGCGCCATACTCGCCAATTCCTCCTACTTACTCTCCTAGTGTGTATGTCGCCTCCTTCCCGCTTGTCCTAGTCTAAGCCCTAATGACACCTTTTATTTAACTTAACTAATATTACTTACGCTTAAATAATATTTTATTATTTAACTTAGGGCTTAAACTCAATTAAAGTTTAAATCTAATTACCCCCCCTCTCTTTTTTTAATTTAACTTTAAGAATTTAAAAAAAAAATTAAATAAAACTTTGTTTTTTTTTTTTAAATTAAACTTTAATAAAAATTTAATTTTTATTCTAAAATTAAGAACTAATTCAAATTTAAACTTAACTCTTTGGTTTGAATCTAAACTAATTAAAATAATAAGTAAAATAAAAAAAACTAATAATAAAAAAAAACTTATTTAAAACTAATTTAAAAAAAAAAAAAATTTTAAATATGAACGAATAATTAAAAAAAATATCATAACAAAAAAAATTAATTTTTTTTTTTAATTAATTTCATTATATGGGCATATGGGCATCGTGGTTTCCTTATACATTAAATGGGTATCGTGGGTCCTCGCATGAGGCCCACGTGTCCCTTTCTCTTTCCACTCCCAAACCCTACACACTCTGCCTTCCCAAACCCTAAACACATCCATCGCTTGCCGCCTTCAGACTCTCGCCAATACGTCTACCTCCAGACTCTTGCTTAGGCAGTTCTATGTAATTCACTCAGCCTTTCCATTATGCAGCCTTTCATTTCATATCTGAACTGAGGGCGTTGTCGTCAATCTCTGGGTAAAATGTCGATCCACCCACGTCTAGGTTTACCCTCGACCCTTTTTCGACACTATACCCCGATTCGTTGATGTATCGGCTCCTCCCCGTGGGTTCCTCCTACCTGTGAATCGATGCATAGCGTTTTCCTATGATGGGGCTGGAACTGGTGCATTTTCTTGGTTCTTGCAGATCCTATGGTTTTTTTTTTTTTTAATTTTTTTTTTTTCTGCAGCACTGGTGTGGTCGTGATATGGCGCTGGTGTGGTTGGTCTCCACTGCGGATCCTGCTCACAAGGCCCGTCTCTCCCACTATGCATATAAACAGTGGTGCAAAATGGAAAAATCCCCATCGGAGCAACCAAGCTCCCCGAGAAGCCCGCTCGCCCAGACAAACCAGAGATGGTTTCCCATGGGTAGTGATGATACTAAAAAACTCATATACATCCTTTGAGATATATTCTGTGATGATCCTTCAAGCACTTTAGAGCCATGCATGCTACAATATTTATTGTCTTGGCTTTCTAGGGATTTCTCTTTATGATGTGTTTGTTTTCTCTCTCTTGCTATGTTTTTTTTTTTTTTCAAAGGTTTTGATGCACGCTTTCATTATTTCTCCGTGTTGTATCTGCGAGATAGTAGGCTTTGAGGGTTTCGGTGGACAGTTTCTGTGTTTATCGGCGGTTCATTTTCATTCTGCATCACATAATTCTTTGATTTTCTATAATGTCGACGATGGAAAGTTCATCAAAGGTCACAAAAGAATGGAAGAAACTGAAGATCCAGGAGCTGTGTGATGAACTTTCTAAGAGGGATCTGAACCCCGGTGCTCCTAGCCCTTCCTTGACTGAATGCCTGGAAAAATTTTCAGATCCGCCGAAAAATGTTATAGGTGAGGGCCCTGAGTCGGACATAAAACAGACCGCTCCTCCGTCAAATGAAGAACCAGAAAAAAATCTGAGGCAGTTAACACGGAACCGCCTTCCGGAGACAAGGCATCCCAACTCAACAGTGTTACCCAGAAGTGCGAAGATTCAACAATCGCAGAGTCGATGGACCCCATCGCGGACGTCACGGCAGTCGTTAGATGAGGGGGAAGATAATGGAGTTGCTAGCATTGTAGGACCTTTACAATTGTCGGGCTTGGAAAAGAAGCACAATTCACGAGCAGCGAGATTTGGTGAGTCAGCAAATGGTACTCCAAAGCCTACCTCTCCTAGACTAAGAGAAACAAAAATATCTGAAGAAGAAAAGAGGAAAGCCAGGGTGGATTTTGGTAAGTGACTATTTAGTTTGAAGGGAAAGGTAATTCAGTTTATGGTTGTGAAATTGCGAAATTTCATTTGCGTTTGTTGCCGCCTGCAAGTCTTCTTTAGCCATCTATCCCATTCTCTGGTTTTTTTTTAAATGTCAAATTTAAATGTACTTCTTTAGTTGCAGTTTATTATTTAAGGTGAAGATTACGAAGTAGCGTTTTTAATTGATTTATGGATACTATAGCTATCTACTCGTGTTAAACATCTATATCGAATATGGCCCTAATACCAAGTTTGGATAGTTTTCTATGGTTTCCCACGGCGGTATTTTCATTTTCTGAAATTTAGGGCTCTTTTGGTGGTGTTATTTCTCAGCGTGAGTTTTCTTGGGATGCCATCTTTTTTTTAGCTTTTAATATCTTTTCGAGGATTAGGGTCAAATCAGGGTTCATATTTATGTCCTCCTTTTGATATAGGTCAAATCAGGGTTCATCTTGGAAAATGGAACTCAGCAAGCTCAATGAAAAACTGAAATCACTACAAGAGGAACTTGAAGCAACAAACTAGAGAGCATTATTTGAACATATGAAAGTGGAGGAACTTGAATCCCAATGTCAGAATCAACCGATTAAACTGAGGCAACTGCAAGCAAGTTGCAACTATTGCAAGAGAAATGTCGAGAAATGGAAATGGAGTTGGAAGAACAGTATAAAGAGAAGATGCAAGCTGAAATAGAATTTTTTATATTAACAGGCTTTGCCTACAGAAACAGAGCAGCATAACCTGGAGGAAAAGCAGGTCCTGGCATTCTTGGAATTAACATTGGCAAGAACAAAACAAGTGAAGATACAGTCGCTAACTATATGGTATAGTTTTTGTTTTTTTTGTGGTTTTCAATATGTATAGAATTATACTAATTTCAATTGGGCATATTGTTGATATATAGATCTGTGTATATACTAAATCAAAATGTATACTTGGCTTGCAGGTTAGGTGTGGCTAGAGCTTGGACCAGATTTATCTAATTAAAGGGTTTATGGTTGTTTCACTGTAGTTGAACAGAAGTGTTTAAATTTTGGGTGGGTAGGTAGGTAGGTAGGCCCTTGGTTCCAGATTTTGAACCAGGGCTCTGATACCATTATGTAAGAACCTAATTTCAAATTAAGCCTAAAAATACTCATATACATTTAAACAAATAAAAATTACTTCTAATGAATTTATTTCATTTCATCATATAAGTATCATTTCATCATATAAGTAGCAGAAATTCATATGAGCAACATAAATCTAAATAACAACATGCTAATAAATTTAAATAACCATTACATATTCATGAGAATGCGTACCTAAAATACTTCTGTGTGATGCTAAATTCCCGACCTCTGAATGTCCTCCTGTTGCTTTTCCCTGCTACCCTGCCCAGTCTGTTGGTTTGACCAAACTGTGCCCCAAAACTGAGTTTTCCTCCCTGCCAACTAGGAACAGCTTCCTAGCTCCAGGATACCATATGGATATCTTGGCCCCCGTGCCCAAAACCCCCAGCAAATCGGTGCCCCCTGTACTGATCCTTCCTGACTACAGAACTCAAACTCTCCACCAGCCAATTCCCCGAGCACCCTTCACAATAATCCCAGAGAACCCTCTCTCCCCATGAGAAAAAGTAGAATGATAATCCCCCTCCTTTCGTAAACCTCCTCTACTCATATCCCTCCTTCACCGCCCTTTCTCCTCATTTATTTCCTTATCTACACATTCATTATGTTATCCACATAGTTAATGCCTTACCCTATTATTTAATGTTTCCTTATCCTTATTTTTAATGTTTCTTATCCCCTAGTATACGTAGATCATTTAATTAACAATTAAATTTAATAACCCACTTAAATTTATTACCCTGTTCATTCAATGTGATAGGTAATTAAATATTTAATTAATTAATTAATCAAAATTATAACAGTTAATTAATTAATAAATAGTTAATTAATATTATTATGCCAATCTTTGTTTAGTTAATAACATGTTAGAAAAAAATTAATTAACTAATAAATTTTACTTAATAATCCCTAAGCATATATTCAACTAGGGTTGTTACATTGGCCTTCCTATTGGATCATATCTAACAACAAATGACCAATTCATCTTACCTAGAACATTTGAGTAAAAGACTTGTTCACATTGGCATGGAAAAACATAGTGATCATGTCTTCTTTCAAACACCATTGTTTTAATCATTAGAAATCCATTGGCATGTTGAATAACAGTTATTTCCTCATCGCGTTCATGCATTTGTAACCTATACCATTTGACGTCAAACATAACTAATTTGAAGGAATTAAAGTCACACTCAAGTATATCATTCAAATACCCATAGTATTTATTTTCATAATCTCGGGTATGTTTGTCACTCCTAGAGGAAACATTAGTGACCTGGAATACTATAGTTATCCCACTATCAGAATTTTTCTTGGTTTCATCCAACTGTTTGATGTAAAATTTACGACCATTGCACCACAAAGCCTTGTGGTGTTTCAACTGCAATATGCCATATATGTAAAAGATGCATTTTCAATTAATAAATTAACATCTTTATATAACTTGGAAAGTATATGAAAAAAATACAAGTACACATGTAGTCACATTAATATAATATAAAATAACTGAATAAAATGGGTGAATTTTATTTCTTGTCCATCTTTCAAACCATATGCTAAATCAAATTCCCTTTGCGTAACATTGGCATCTTCATTACAACGAGGTTCTCTAACCAATTCAGACAGTCGTTGCCATGATAACCTGCTACCATGATGTTTTTTACATCTTTCAATCCATACATTCATCCATTCAATATTGTTTGCACTGAAAAAATGCAGTGCATCCCAATCTTCAACAACTGAATCAAAAAATCATATAAATTCACCAATATTAAATATTAGTTATAATGTCCATGGTAAATATTAATAATTTATGAAATAACATATATTAATATATTAATGAGTATGATCATATACACAAAAAACAAAAATTTATATTATTAATATAAATCTCCACCCCTAGATGGGGTGTCAAAGTGATCCACGCGTCCATTCACGAAATCAGAGCCTACCACCTCGCCTTGAGCCACATGATGGCACATGTTTCTCCCTTCATCCTTTATCACCACCTTATGGATTTTGCAACTATCCATTTCACCACGCTCCCAACTAAATGCTTTAGTGCACTTAGAGTTGTCTTCTTGACATGGCTATGGCACTGGTACATTGTTCGATCCTCTTGCGCTCGTGTGCCTTTACTCTCCATCCACCCTCTTAAGGTGACACCCATCCCTACAGTTGGTATATATCACCCTCTCCCTCCATCAACTCTTTCACTCTAACATTCTCCCTGTTGCCTACCTGGTTCTTCATGTTCGAATCTCTGCCTCACCCTCATGTTCGTCAAGCTATGCCTCACCTTCGAGGGAAGCCGAAGAGAGGTGCCCTCTAGTACCAAAATAGAGTGGCCATGGCCAGCAGGTACCCTCCCACCTTCTCTCCTATCCTCAACTCCTCACCTCCATCGTCCACTCATTCCTCACCAGACCAATGTGGCCTTATGCCTCTATTTTCTCCATGGGCTTACTGATTTGAATGGTTTGACCTTCAGGGGAATTCTCTCAGATACACTCCTAGACCTTTCCCAGACCTAGCCTTGACCTTGTGGCTATCATTTTCACACCCTTCCAATCCACCACCCTTCTCTCCCTCGCCACCCCCTTCGACACCCTCGTTTCCATATTATGAGCCTTCGCTGGAGGAATTCAATGCTCAGATACAAGAACTTCAATTGGAAGCGACCCAAGGCCAATATATTCTTCATTCAGATGATTCTTCATGCCCACAACTCTTATATTCGATCTCAATTCTCCAAAACTTGCTCTTCGCAGTCCGTAAGAACGTCGATGACCTTCATTTTCGACTGGAACACCTGGACCAGTGCGCAGAGAAAATCGAATCTCTTCTCTCGACACTGCTCCACTCTCTGCATTCACCTGATTTAGGCACCAATGCCCTTGCATCTCTAGGGGTGGTTCTTGCTCCAGAATTCTAAGGGGAGGATGAACGATACATGGATACATGTGCACATGCGATTGAGGACAAGCGAGGCACCATGCAAGACACACGCACAGTGGAAGTCGAGGACATGCAAGCACACCAAACACCATGAAAGTCGGCAAGCGTACAGGTGTCAGTAGGAATGTTTTATTTTGACAATTGTTAGTTGTTTCTAGAAGGTTCTGTTTAGGATGTTGGAGTTTAGCATTGTCTATTTTGCGGATCTGTCAGAAGATAGGCATTTTCCTTTATATTTTGTGGGTTTGTCAAACGATAGGCATTTTCTAGTTCATAGTATAATGTTCTTTTGTATATAGTGTGCATGCATGGATTGGCCAAATCGATTTCCCCGTGAGGTGATTCAGGAAAATATGTTTAATTCTCATTGATATTTACAGTCAAAGTGTCATGCTAAGTTGGTTTCTCTTCGGGGCAACTCGGCACATCCAAAACTCGATCTCAAGACGATACTCTAATTTTTTCTTATGATAGGTAATATATATCTTCTTACCTTAATATATATATCCACAATTATTAATATATTACCTCTCATTTTTTTCATTCTACCTTTCCCCAACAGGTCCTCCTAATCTTCAAAATTTTTTATGGAGTTCACATCCCAAATGTGATCCACTGCATGCATAGCTAGCACTGCTAATTTAAGAAGATACTAACTAACATACACCATGGAATCATATACCATATAGCCCTCCACCATAGAACCCTCAAGATGTACTCTTTGTCTAACCAAAGCCTTCAATGATTTCAAGTGCCTCTCCACCATCCACATTGACCTTGTGTGTACAGGTCCAGAACTTTCAATCTCCTCAACTTGGTGTATGAGGTAGTGTTCTTGTGCATTGAAAAATTTTGGAGGTATATACTTTTTCATTTCACACATGAGTCGAGGAATTTCTCTCTTCCAATAACTTATATCATCTTCATGGATTTCTTTCAATGACAACCATCTACATGAGATCATGACACAAGAAAATAACATGTTTCAACATAACATAATATAATATATTACATTACAAGTAAAACACATGTCATTAAGTACAACAAGAAATTGAAAGAATATTTTGCATATAAATCACAACTACTTACCCAATGTATTTGCCAAGATCATATATAACTTGTGTGACATTGTTGTCAAAGTTATTTGGGAGAGATAGCGGTAGAACAAATTGTAAAAAAAAAAATGAATCGTTATTTGTTTCGACCAAAGTAGAAAAAAAAAAAAAAACTTTAAAATATGCGTAAGGCCAATATGTATAAATATGTATACCAAAATTATTACCTTAATGAAGGTATTCCAATCATGTATTTTTACCCCACCAAATTCACCTTTCTTTGTTAATATATTAGTTATGTTTGAAGCAAAACCTGTGGGAAATTTAATTCTTTGAATGACCTCTTTTAAAAAAAAAAAAAATTCTCTATTAATAACCATGGAAGGTTATTTAAGTCTAGTCCATCTCTATTTGATTGCATCACACTTTGTATTGCATGATTGGATTCCTGAATGTCAATACAAATTTTGACACGTTTTCTTTATCCCTCCTACCATCTATGATTCGCCATAATGTTTCTATCACATTCTTCCCGATATGCATTGTATCAAACAAATGAATTATTTTTATCTCCTCATAGTAGTGAAACCTCATGAATTGAGTGGGATAAAATTCCATTCCTCATGGAAGCCCATTATTAATACCTTCATGATGGCGGCCTTCATGAAACATAAAATAAATCAAAAAAATAATTATCAAATACGGTAAAATAAATTCAATGATTAAAATAAACATTCAAAACATTACATATACGATACATAAAGAAATTTCTTACCTTGACTATTTCTATTATATTCCAACCTCCATAGGTGAGGTGTCATTCTGCGTGGTTTTAAACCAGACTCTTCTTTCCCATTCAAAATATGTTTTTTAGTAGTACGATACATATGGTTCTTAGGGAGGAGGTGCCTATACTCATCAAACACCACCTTTCCTAAACTTTTTGAATGATGATAATTCATCTTAGGACCACAAACTGGACATGCAAATTTACCCTTTGTTTGAAGACCTGCAATAGATGGATTAATGTAAATTATACAATGAGATTATTTAAAAATTAAACATGCAACATGATATCTTTAAAAATATATATAGTATTAAAGATGAATAGAATGCTACATACTACAAAAATGTGTTAGTCCTGGGGCATCATGAATTGTCCATAAAAGTATTCCGTGGAATTTAAATTTCTTCTCCCCTATTGGTTTACAGATGTCATACATAGTGATGCCATCCCATAAATTTAGTAGCTCATCAATAGCAGGCTCGATATATACATTCATATATTTAACTTGGTACTTACATAATTGTTTGAAATTAGGCATAATTACTATAACCATGATATGTATATATAAGTAAATAAATAAACAAAAGATATTATGCAAAAAATGAAACAGATGAAAATGTTACATTCAAAAAATTAATGTAAACAAATACCTGGAACAATCATTGTCAACATTATGTGCTCCCTCTTTATTGACATCCAAGGAGGAATGTTATTGTTGATAAGAAAAATAGGCCACACTGAGTAAATACACCTAATCTCTCTTAATGGATTAACATCGTCAGCTGTCAATGAAAGCCTAACATTATGAGACTCATCTTTGAAATCTGCCCATTTTTCCTCAATTTCCCTAAATGCATAACCATCCAAAGGAACTTGAAGAACACCATCTACACTTTTGTAACATGCATGGTAATCCATACATTTTTTTATGCTTTCACACCTGAACAATCGTTGCAAACATGGAATTATGGGAATATGACGAATAACCTTTCGAGGCACCCTTTTGGTTACTTGATCGGTTCGATATCTATTGATAAGACATTGTGGGCATTCTGTTTTCGAAGCATGTTGTCCATAATATATAATATGATCATTAGGACATGCATCTATAGTTTGATAATACATTCCAGTGTCTTTCATAATGGCATGAAAATCTCGATATGTGCGAGGAAAAATATTTGACAATGGTAGAAAAAATTCACCTAACAATCTACAACATAACAAATAACTAGTTAATGTAAAGAATATTAATCATAAAAATTGCATTCTTATTTTACACATTAATTAACACTAAAAAAAATACAAAAAAGTCAACATTTATGTATATGAGATGAAACATATTGCATACCTTAGGATCTGTGTCATACAAGTGTTCGACAAATTATTCATAACCTTTAAGTTCACTAGCGGCAATGTAGTGGAGAGAAGATTTGATCTTGAGCCTTCATAAAGTCATTTATTTTCCTTTTCTAATAGAGTTTCATCATAACTACCATCATCGTTCCTATCCTCATCTGTCTGAGCAAACAAATCTTGGATCATTTGATTTCTCCCATGATCTTCTTCCATGGGATCATTAACTTGATTTTTCCCATCATCTTCTTCCATGAGATCCTCATTTTCTTGATCATGTTCCTCAGCTTGTACAACATCATTTACACTAGTACTACTTGGTGCAATATTTTGCAAAAAATTAGAGGGCAACTCTAACTTTATAATTACAAGCAATCATGAAAAAACAATATATATACATATATATAATTTTATATAAAATTGACAATATAAAAACAGATAATGAATATATATCTAATTACTATGGGACTATATTCATTTGATCCACCATCAATGTGCCCATATTTCCTACAATGTTTTGTAGTTATTTTTATTAAAATTCTTATGGCATGTGTAGTGCAACATTTTTTGCAAAGGAAATAACATTTACCATCACCCTTTTCACCCACTTTAATTTTTTTCCCACCTCTAATATTTTGTGACATTCTTCCTCACAAAAATACCCTTTCTGAATCGTCATTGTTATAACAATTAGATTATCGCAACAACTCTAATTTGCAAAATATTTATAGATATTTTTTTCATCGCAAGAGCGACGAATGTTGACCAATTCAATGTTGACTTTGTCAAACAATGTAATGGCCAATGTTGACTTTGTCAAATAGTGTAATGGTCATCATTGAATCGTCGCTCTTGCGACGATATCCAAAGGTAGTCACAAGAGAGATGGGAGTCCATTATCTTCACATTCGTCGCTCTTGTGATGTACATCTAGTTTCGTCTATCTTGCAACGATGGCCAAAGGTTTCGTCACAAGAGCAACGAACGCGGGCTAGATTTATAAAAAAAAAAAAAAAAATTCAACTATTTGTCTTCAATTTTGCAACGAACGGTTACTTTTGTCACAAGTAGTTGTCGCAATTTTTTCAATATGTAGTAGTGCTTTCACTGTCCTAGAGTTCCCTTCCTCATCAAGACATGTAAAAACTTTGTTATGACAATCTAAAACATCACAATGATTTTCTATCTGATCCATACCAATCAAGTAATCGTAGGACCCAAGTGGTATGATGTTCAAATATGCCTTTGTGTTAATTTGACTCATGTTTATAGGGAATTCTTTAACAAGCTCATTAATTCTTCTCTTGGTTCCAATATCTAGATGAACTAACCGAGACTTTTCATGCTTACATTTCTTCAATTTAAATATTTCAACTATCTTTCGATCTATATAGGTATGACTAGCTCTAGAATCAATTAAAATAGCTATGGGTTGATTATCAACCTTAACTTCCACTTCTATCATGTGGGATTGATAGTCTTCATGTCTATTGTCCAAGGCTGCATAGATCCTTGGCATAATTTTTACCATGTCCTCTATTGTCTCCTCTTGCTTGACGCTATGAAAATTCTTCAACTTATCTCCTTAATGAGGACAATATTATACATGTGATCTCATTCACATCCCCAACACTTTATGGGTTGTCATATTGGCCTCTTTCCCAGTGACTCTATCATTTTTTGATCACCTTGAGATGGATGACATTATTGATGTTCGAGAACTGTTCCTTATGAAAGGTGGCTTAAATCCTTTCTTCCTTTGATCCATATTTTATTTCTGCTTGTCATCCTAGGCCCTTTGGAAAGCTATCTTTCCTCTGTTCTGCCCATACAAATACTTTTCCTTTCTTATGGATTCTTCTAAATTATTGGGCTCATCAAACTGAATTTTTTCCTTGTAGAAGGATGGCGGTCCACTTAGGAACCTCTGAATTTTGACCTTCTCATCTCTGATGAAGCTCCCAAACCTGATAAGTTCCAATAATTTTTTCATGTATTCATCCATAGTCATGTTCCCAAGTTTGAGTTCAAAGAACTCTTGCATATTCTTGTCATAATATTGCTCTGACAAGTATTGTTGCTGAAAAATATTTCTTGAACTACTTCCAAGAGACTTGTTTCTCATCAAGGTGCTTAACTTTCTTTAGTTGATCCCACCACATGGATGCATTTCCTTGAATTTCATAGATTACAATTTTTTATTCTATGTTTGATGGCTAATCATGTTACTGGAAATATTTCCTCACTTCCAGTAGCCATGCTTATGCATCTTCTCCTTTCTTTTTCTCTCCATCAAATGATGGTGACTTAATTTTCCTCATCTCCCCTTGCAAGTTATCTAACCCATGTCTCCTTCTCTAATGTTTGATGAGAGACATACTTGGGATACTTTCCAACCTCAAATGTGCATATGGTCTTCTAGTCGAGTGCCCTAGGGAATGATGATGTCGATGCCTACTAACACCCCTTGACCATCTAGATCCTCCGTGATCATCTCTCCTATCATGAGGTCTAGATGTTTCTATTTACCTGGCACTAGCTTCTTGATTTGTGCTCGAATATTTCTTGACTTGCTTCTGTAGCATATTTGAGCTTTATAGTATCTCATCCTAATATTTCATGATCCTTTCATTATCGACTCTATAGCTCTACACTTCTCTTTGCAGGATTCTCTTAGTTACAGTCTCGTACCTATCTCTTCTTCCATTAGACTCAGTCTCAACATTGTCCATGTAGACATATGATTTTGTATTCATGGATGTAATACCCTTGATAATCCACTATATCTCTAGTTCTCATGTAGGAACTAAAGTCTGCTTTTATGTATCTCTAATTCTGCAAGAATATGCATGCAATAATTGCTATTAGAATTAAGCATATTGCAAAATATTTATTAATTATATTACATGTTGTTCTTCACATCAATTTATGAAGAATACAATGCACCAAATCAAAATATGATTCCCTAAATATATTATCCTTCGAAACATATATCCAACGGATGTACCCATGCTTCATTCTAAGCTTTGAGTGAAAATTTACAACATTTACAAGTTGCAATGTCCACTCTTTTACTGCTTCAAAAATCTCTTTTATTACTTTCTTGGAAATTTTGGTTCCCAATTCAAAATTCCAGGTGGATATATGTCTTCTCCTCCTTAATGAATTTCCAACGACTATTCATTTTCTCAAATCCGAGCTTAAATTTATGGTCCAGAGAAGTTTTGATTGTTTTCCCAATTTATCTGTATATGTTACATGTGCATTATTTCTCTCCCTGCACATTTTTAGGTACCCATAACCCAAAACTGACTCCTTGACTATCTTCTATGGTCACAATATTTCCATAAACTGCTCATGTTCCTCAAACGAACTTTTGAGCAAGGATTTATGCCCTTTGGAAGTAAATTGGTCCTGAAATTTACTTCAATTATTTCAGCTCTAACTTTCTCATACGAGCTTTGTATTGCACTCGAAATAACGCGTTGAATATCTCTCTTTGAGTTATTTTATTTAATAAAGAGAGACAAAGAGCATCAATAAGCTTTGTTCCCATGGGTTTTGATTGGCTAAAAACATCGTTTAGGGCCTCAAAATCTCCCCGCAAGTTAATGACCTTCAAAAAACTGAAAAATTCATAAGCATTTGACTATTTTTAATGTTTTAGCAGTCCTTTGATCTGAGTCGTCGATCTCAAATCAAAATAAATCTAGATCATTGATATGCTCTACATTAGTGATCAACAATCGGATATTCATTATTGTAAACCAAACTTTCCCATTGATCTCCCCGACACCTGATGATTGGCCATCAGCGATCGGTCATTTCTCTTTACAAACCAAAACTACTCGTGAATCTCCTCGACGCCCTATCATCAACCATCGAACATTTATCTTGGAAAACAAAAATTTATCACAAATATCTTTGATGCTCGATCATTGGCCATTGACCATTGGATATTTTTCTTGGCAAACCAAAACTTCTTGGAAATATTACTGGTGCTCAATCATTGGCCATCAACCATCTCTTTGTTGACGTGGCAACTATGCTGATGTGGCATGACACATAGATGATGACATGGCATGACACATCATCCCTAGGAATCAATTGAGATGTGGCATGACACATTGATGTTGATGTCATCGTCATCTTTTCCTTCATCGACGATCGACCACTTCTCTTGGCATAATTAAAACACTCCACTAAATTTGTTGACACATGATCATCGACGATCGAATATTTTTGCTCGTCAAATAAAAAATATCACCAAATTATGTTGATCCCCGATCATCGACCATTGGCCATCCACCATCCTCTATGGACACATGAAACCTTCGCTATTTTTTGTCGATCCCTAATCGTCAGCCATCGATGGATTTTGTTGGAGAACTTTGGCACTTAGAATTTTTTGACCAAATTGTATATGAATTTAGACCGTCAATATACTTATTCAAATTGATCTTGGTCATTGATTTGTCAATATTCTCCCAACTCTGTCGATACCCAATCATCAGCCATCGATCGTCAAAGATTTATTTTGGACAGGTGAAAAATTTTCCAAAATATATTGATCCCCAATCATCGACCATCGGTGATCAAAAACTTATTTTGGCTGAATCCAACTCTTCGCAAAACTCATCGATTTGACTATCGACCATTAGCGGATTTTGTTGGTAAACTTCAACACTTAGAAATTTCGACCCAATTCTCCGATGAATCTAGATCGTCGATCTTCTCATTTTCCCAATCATCCAAATTGAATCTCAGTCATCAATCTACTCATCCTTTCAAACGGTCGAAACCTTATGAATTTTTAAATTTATTAAAGTGAATCTAGGTCATTGATCTCATGATCAAACGCGATCTCAATTGTCGATTCATCAACTCTATCTAGCTTCTACAGTGGCCATTAAAACTCATATTTTGACCTTCCATGTCAAATCTAACTCTACAACTTTGTATATTGGCTCCATTGAACCTCTTAAACTATTTTGTTTCATTTAAATGTGAATCTTGACCACAAATTTGGGGATTTGACCTTGATTTTCTCCTGATTTTCCCCCAAATTGCATGGACCAAAGTCTTCAACAAAAAATTTACCCAAATTTGCACTGGTATTTGGCCCATACAGGTCCAGTGTTGAACCAGAAGCTATGATACCACTATGTAACGTAACCATCCCCTATTTGGGTCATGTCACTGCTAAAATGACCCAATAAAAAAAAATTATACTAAATCTAAATGTGGAAAGTAACACATAGCATGACATTCAAGTTCATTCAATTATCTATACTCAATAAAAACTTAAATATAATTACTCCTACTATGCTCAACAACATCTAAATACATACCAAATCATTCAACAACTTAAAATAGATATTTGAATGCATCAT
This sequence comes from Picea engelmannii, assembly GCA_009831015.1. Classification (NCBI taxonomy): domain Eukaryota; kingdom Viridiplantae; phylum Streptophyta; class Pinopsida; order Pinales; family Pinaceae; genus Picea; species Picea engelmannii. The sequence goes on from ML810833.1 coordinate 238,615, forward strand.
TCTTTTCATAGAAAGCAATAATAACCAAACATATCTTAGAGTAAATTGTGTAGCATTTATATCAGCAATATATATGAATACAAACAATAGATATGAAAAATTATCTTATTAAAGTATGCAACCTTATGCAAAAGATGGACATTCCTCCCAACCTTAGCCTTGTTGTTCCAATTCTCAACAAAAATACACCCCTGAGTTGGGGTTTTGAATCCATAAGAGACAATCTGACACCCTCGAGTAGGCTAACTAATGTCCCCCTCTCACAGTCAAACTCACAGCTAATTCCAGTCCACCATCTCTCTTCCCCTCAACTTTCACAACCCAAGGGATGGATCCCCCTTCACTACTCACATTCCCTTGAGCCTTTCCCCTCTGTTTCAGAGCTTCCAACATAGGTTGGACAAGAATTCTACTTGTTTGGACCTCAGGAATTCTACAGCTTCAACACGAATATTCCTAGCAGCAAAATCCATGCTTCCTTGGATGAATTTCAAGAAACACGTTACTCCCAGGAATGCACCCTCTTTATCCATGATATTACAGCTCTGAAAAACATCTAAACATGCCCACTGTTATAACCCTATAATTCATAGTATCATCTGGTGACTGGAAATTTTTTCACTCTGGGTGCATTTTGGTTCGCAAATAATATTTCATTTCTGCAAATTATTTTCAAGGAAAGGAAAAGAAAAGAAAATTCATGATTTTTTATGCTGAGTGGTTTTTCCTAACCCCATGCTGACAAAAGCAAGGGAAGCAGTGCACCAAACCCTCAAAAAGGTCATTAATCCTAAGTTTTGCCTCATATACTGCATTCGCGCCTAGAGAATAAAGAAAGCACTTAGATCGACGGTCGATCTAGCAGTGCGTCGATCAACGACTGACAATGTATTTCAGACCCCCTTGATTTTTATGTTTTTAACGTTGGGGGGGGGTCCGGAATGGGGATTAAAAAGTGTGCACATATCTACGGTTGTCATGGCAGCACACAGATGGACGGTCTATAGGCGATTCCAGACCCCCTCGACCGTTCTTCCTTTAACGGTGGGGGGGGGGGGTCCGGAATGAGGCGGTTTTTTCCGGTGGGACCTATCCCAACGTGTCATCCATCCATTGCATCAGGCCTCCTCCGCTCCATGCTACATCCTTCATCCACGCTGCACCTGTCAGTCCCTCACCCTTCATTCCTTCACCCCTTCGCCAATCTTACCCCTCCACGAATAAACCCACTTAGGATAATAAACAAATGATTATATTAATTAATAATGTTAGTAATAAGTTTAGTAGAGTTAGTTTTACGTTAGACTAATTAATAATTAATTAATCATTAATTAATTAATTAATTAACGATTAATAATATAGTTAGTTTAATAGGCTAGACTAGTTAATAATTAATTGATTAATTAATAAATAAGTTAGTTTAGTAACTAGGATATTGTTTTGTTAATTTAATATTAAATAAAACACAAAAAAAATTAAATAAAAAGAAAAAAATTTAAACAAACATGTAATAAAACACATATAATAAAACACATATAATAAAACACATATAATAAAACATATATAATAAACAAAATATAAAAAAATAAACATATAAAAAAATAAAATATAAAATATAAAATATAAAAACATTAAAACTAACACTACCCTAAGTCTACCCACCCAAACACCCCATACACATCTCATTCCCAAATCAATTAAATCAACGAACATAAAACTTTCCGGACCCCCCCTCACCATCCGAAGTTTAACGAGAGGGGGGGGTCCGGAATGGTTGTATTTCTTAAACCATTGTTGGACAGGTGTCATCCCCACAAGCCAGCAGACACCCCCCCTCCCCTTAAAACTACTTACCACCTCCGGGGGGGTCCGGAATACCGCCTTCCCAAAAAAAAAAATCGCTTTTCCCAAATTTCACCCTTTTTTGCCTGTTCAGCATGTCTTTTTCCAGAGGCGATTCTGAGCAAATGAAAACTGATTTTCAAAATATGAGAGAGGAATTTTCTCAAAACGGGATAAAGAAAAAAAAATTCTCTCATTTTTTTCACAGGTGCCACGAGTAGGGAGAATCAAAGCCATCTTCAAGGCCCATTTTTTTAGTTTTTCATTCTTTTGTTACAATCCTGATTTTGCGGGAGCTGTTACAGCGAGCTGGAGGCGAATTTGACGAAGTCGAAGGAGGTTTTTTTCCAGCACATTCCCATATACAATAACCTCCTTAATTGTTTTCCCAGGTGTCAGTTTTGAAGAGAAACAGATGTCTGTTCGGACCCCTTTTTTGCAGAAATTAGGCCCGTCTTTCATGGCAGACAGTTCCAGATTTTGGGGGATTCATGGCTATTTTTGGCCGAGGCGGTTAAATCCGACTTACACAACTTGTTGGGGGTATCTCCCCTATTTATTCATAGTATTTTAATGTAAAGAGGGTTGGACCTGGAGGTACCAGATGGGAAGATAATATAGAAACGTGACTTTCTGTTTTGTAAAGATGATCAGCAGTCTGTAAATGACTTTATGAATGAATACAAAGGCACTTTTTCCAGATTCTTGTGTTGTGTTTAATTTTTTCCCTTATCTAACTCATTATTTTCCTATTTCACATACTTTTCTTTCTGTATTTTCTATGAGAAGATAATGTGCAGGATTTGTTCTTGACACCCTGTGCTGGCTCAAAACAATATTTATGTTTTATTCCAAGTTTGAAGTGTAGAATTCAGTTGTACTCTGCTCTACATTTGAAATGAATTCCAATATTTTCTTCCTTTCCCATTCTATGAGCTCAAAGAATCCACTTTCATGATTATCTTGCCTAGTTATATCTTGTTTTAGTTATTCATTTATCTATCGTCTTAATCATTGAATCCATGTTTCCCAATGGTCCTTTATGCCTTTACCAAACCAACTCAAAATCCATAAACAAACCCATGTTCTACATAGCTAGCCTAATATCCTCTTCAAACAAAGTTATATCAAACAGAGAGATACCTCTCTGAGTCTTGGAGGGCTAGATCCAAGACTTGAAGTGGTTTTGATGTTGCCTCTGTGACTGCCTCCATAGCCTTGGGAAAATTACAGAGTGCTAACAGAATGGCGACCATACTGGGGAACTCTCCCCAGTAGTACACTTCAAAGCTCCAGATATGATCACTGATGGTGGAAATTGACCAGGCACAAGAAAGCTGAGATCATTCACCTGGCAACTTCAATCATCTCTAGACAGTGCCAACTCAAATACTCCACTGGAGGAAGAACCTAAAGCATGGCCAAGCAGCCTAGAAAGACCAGGTACACAAGCTCAAATTGCATTCAAGACATCTTTGGTTTTATCTGCAATTATGTTTTGTCTTATTCTAAGCCTGATCAAAAGTATATTGTTGAATATTACATTGACCACCTATTGATTGATGAGCCCCAAGAGATCAGATTCCCAATTGTAGATTATGTACATACTCATACACCTATGCACACCCCAGATGCATCTATAGAAAGCCTAGCGAGACATAAGCCTCCTACTTTATCTCCTACTCTTGCTAAACCTCTAGATGGTTGTAAGCCTCTTGCTTCATCTCTTGTTCTTGCAAAATTCCCAAACCGATACAAGCCTCTAAATTTGCTTCCTATTCTCCATGACCTCCCTGTCAATTACATCAATAATTTGCCCAGGTTTGATGGAGAAAATGGGAAGATCATTGCTGAAAAACATATTCAAAACCTTGAGGATTTTCTTGATTTGTTTGAGATAGAAGATGATGATGTCTGCATCAGAATTTTTTCTTTATCATTACTAGGTAAAGTTAAAGATTGGTTTAAGAACCTTCCAGCTGCAAGCATCAGAAATTTTCAGCAGTTCATGCAAGATTTCTTAGATAGGTGGGTGATCATGAGAAATGTTTTTCTCATCCTAGAAGAGTATGACCATTTGAAAAGACAACCAGGGGAAACAGTACAACAGTTCTCAACAAGGTTCAATAAGGTATATCATGAAATGCCTGTTGATATAAGGCCACCCCCAAGGTCAGCCCACTTGCATTTCCCAGATGCCTTCAATCCTGAGATGGCATTCCAATTAAGAGAAAGGAACACTGCAACTCTCGAAGAAATGCAGAACATTGCAGTTGATGTGGAGACCAACTTGTTGATCAAAAGGTCAAAGGTGAAGAACAAAGAAAAGGAGCAGCTAAAATCTTCAGAAGCTAAACTGGATATTCTGGCCAATGCCATGGAAGAGATGATGCAGAGGATCAACATGAAAGATGAGCTTGTTGTCCAAAGACATCATGTTCCATTGATTTCAGAGAAAGAAAAGGTCATTGTTCCCAAACATTTTGCTTCTCATCATTGGTACCATGGTTTGAATAATGATTCTTTCATGTATTCAATTCATAACATAGTTAAAGATGAAGTTCCAACTCAGCTTGTTGAAGAGCCATCAGCTGATATGATATGCATGTTTGATGAATTTTCTTACTGGGATAATCTACCCAAGTGTGATCAGTATGATGATGATCATGAGGCTGAAATAGATGTCGGATGTTCAAATCAATCATCAGCATGTCGTTGGCAAGAAAAAGATCATTTACAGTTCAGATATGACAATCAATCTGCACATAGAAATTATGACAGCAATGATCAAAGTGCAGAAAATCTCGGAGTAAGTGGAAACACTTTGCCCTTATGTTTCTCATCTTTTCAATTTCTGAAAAGAAACTCTAGGCCAGTTGTAGATAGTGAAGACAGAAAAATCTCTGATCAACCAGTTGAAGATGCCATTGTTGATATGGAAGCTGATCCAGAAGTGAAACCCTTGATCCTTCTTGAATATCAAACCTCAGATGAAATCATGAAGCTTGAAACAGGTGATGAGCTGATCCATCTTGATTCATTGCCTCTGTGCTTTAATTCATTTCAATTTTTGAGGGGGAATATTGGTCAGATTCTAGTTGAAAGTCACAGTGTAAGCCATGAAGTACCAATAGAGCCAATGGCACCCTTATCTAAATCATTTTATGACCCCATAGCTGATTTGTTGGATGACTTGTGTCGTCAAATCCATTTTCCATCATCCAGCTATAGGCTGAAAGGATGTTATGATATTGACATGATCAGGCAGTCAACTATAGGGACATGTTCAAAAGAGGTATCATTTCAGAACCCACCAGAACATTTGCAGCCATGTCAGGAAGTGCATGAGGATGAAAAGAGCATAACTACGACATCAAATCATGAATTTGAGTTGGTTAAACTTGAATATCCAATAATTGGTCAAGTCTATCTTGATCCAGTGGCTATTTATATGAAGAAATTGTTCATCACAGAGCCACAATGCATTCCCAACATTTTTGTTATCTGTCATGTTTATCAAGCTCCTTGTAATGAAGACGGGGATGGGAAGCATTTCATGATGCCTATGCAAGTTCTACTTCTGATATTGTTTGAAAACATTGAAAGAGCAGAGTTGTTAGAGCAGTTGCTTGATTGGATGCACTGGCATTATTGCATCATTTAGAACGAAAAAATTATTAGTATCATAGGGTAGGTAGGAGAATGTGAATAATCTCAACATTCTGAGCATCTCTTTTTTAGCAGTGTTCATTTTGATTTGGTTTTCAGTCGCAAAATCAAAACAGGTACAGGTTGCAGAATAAGGTTTTGGGATCAACCCAATGGATAAAGCACCGGTCTGCATGTTCAGAGGTCTGTGGTTCTCGACACCTCCTGAAAGAAGTTGCCATCCCCAGGTGGAGCCACTGTTATAACCCTATAATTCATAGTATCATCTGGTGACTGGAAATTTTTTCACTCTGGATGCATTTTGGTTCGCAAATAATATTTCATTTCTGCAAATTATTTTCAAGGAAAGGAAATGAAAAGAAAATTCATGATTTTTTATGCTGAGTGGTTTTTCCTAACCCCATGGTGACAAAATCAAGGGAAGCAGTGCACCAAACCCTCAAAAAGGTCATTAAGCCTAATTTTTTCCTCATATACTGCATTCGCACCTAGAGAATAAAGAACGTGCTTAGATCGACGGTCAATCTAGCGGCGCGTAGATCAACGACTGACAGTGGATTTCGAACCCCCTCGATTGTTCTTTTTTTAACGGGGGGGGTCTGAAATGAGGATTAAAGAGTGTGCATAGATCTACGGTTGTCATGGAAGCACACAGATGGACGGTCTATAGGCGATTCCGGACCCCCTCGACCGTTCTTCCTTTAACGGTGTGTGGGGGGGGTCCGGAATGAGGCAGTTTTTTCAGCGGGCCCTATCCCAACATGTCATCCATCCATTGCATCAGGCCTCCTCTTCTCCATGCTACATCCTTCATCCACGTTGCGCCTGTCAGTCCCTCACCCTCCATTCCTTCACCCCTTCGCCAATCTTACCCCTCCACGAATAAACCCACTTAGGATAATAAACAAATGATTATATTAAGTAATAATGTTAGTAATAATTTTAGAATAGTTGGTTTTATGTTAGACTAATTAATAATAAATTAATCATTAATTAATTAATTAATGATTAATAATATAGTTAGTTTAATAGGCTAGACTAGTTAATAATTAATTGATTAATTAATAAATAATTTAGTTTAGTAACTAGGATATTGTTTTGTTAATTTCATATTAAATAAAACACAAAACAAATTAAAAAAAAAAGAAAAACATTTAAACAAACATATAATAAAACACATATAATAAAACATATATAATAAACAAAATATAAAAAACAAAAGAGATAAAACAATAAAACAAAAAATATAAAATAAAATATAAAAAACATTAAAACTAACACTACCCTAAGTCTACCCACCGAAACACCCTGTACACATCTCATTCCCAAATCAATTAAATCAACGAACATAAAACTTTCCGGACCCCCCCTCACCATCTGAAGTTTAACGAGAGGGGGGGTCTGGAATGGTTGTATTTCTTAAAACACCATTGGACAAGTGTTAGCCCCACAATCCAGCAGACCCCCCCCTAAAACCTCTTACTACCTCAGGGGGGGTCCGGAATACCGCCTTCCCGAAGAAAAAAAACTGCTTTTCCCAAATTTCACCCTTTTTTTCCTATTCAGCATGTATTTTTCCAGAGGTGATTCTGGGAAAATGAATATGTGTTTTCAAAATATGAGAGAGGTTTTTTCTCAAAATGGGCTGAAGAACAAAAACCTCTCTCATTTTTTTCACAGGTGCCACGAGCAAGGAGAATCAAAGCCATCTTCAAGGCCCATTTTTCAGTTTTTCATTCTTTTGTTACAGTCTTGATTTTGCAGGAGCTGTTACGGCGAGCTGGAGGAAAATTTGGAAAAACCTAAGGATTTTTTTGCCTAGAACATGCCCATATACAATAAACTCCTTTATTTTTTTTCTAGTTGTTAGTGTTGAAGAGAAACAGATGTCTGTTCGGACCCCTTTTTTGCAGAAATTAGACCCATCTTTCATGCCGGACAGTTCTAGATTTTGGGGGATTCGTGGCTATTTTTGGCCAAGGTGGTTAAATCCGACTTACACAACTTGTTGGGGTATCTCCCCTATTTATTCAGAGGATTTTAATGTAAAGAGGGTTGGACCTGGAGGTACCAGATGGGAAGATAATATAGAAACATGACTTTCTGTTTTGTAAAGATGATCAACAGTCTGTAAATGACTTTATGAATGAATACAAAGGCACTTTTTCCAGATTCCTGTGTTTTGTTTAAGTGGTGAAGTTTTTCCGTTATGTAACTCATTATTTTCCTATTTCACATACTTTTCTTTTTGTATTGTCTATGAGAAGATAATGTGCAAGATTTGTTCTTGACACCCTATGCTGACTCAAAACAATATTTATGTTTTCTTCCAAGTTTGAAGTGTAGAATTTAGTTGTACTCTGCTCTACATTTGAAATGAATTCCAATCTTCTCTTCCTTTCCCATTCTATGAGCTCAAAGAATCAACTTGCATGATTATCTTGCCTGGTTATATCTTGTTTTAGTTATTCATTTATCTATCGTCTTAATCATTGACTCTGTGTCGCCCAATGGTCCTTTATGCCTTAACCAAACCAACTCAAAATCCATAAACAAACCCATGTTCTTCATAGCTAGCCTAATATCCTCTTCAAACAAAGTTATATCAGACAGAGAGATCCCTCTCTGAGTCTTGGAGGGCTAGATCCAAGACTCGAAGTGGTTTTGATGTTGTCTCTGTGACTGCCTCCACAGCCTTGGGAAAATTACAGAGTGCTAACACCCACAACAACTACCTTCAAGATTCAACACTCAGAACTGCATTGCTAGCCATAAAAATCCATGTAAAAACAACTCTCCATGCAAAAATGTGAATGTGGAAATATGGTCCTCTACCCATACAGATTTCCTCCCTTTCTCTTGCTTGCTTGACTTGCACTCTTCCCCAATATGATTGTACTCAGCCCCCATGCTCTCAATAATTATGGGATGTGACTCTCACACCCACCCTCTTACATGAATTCAATTATTAGGATCGAGAATAGTCAACAACTAATGAAAGGTTCATGGTAAGGATAATTTAGAAAGAAATAAGAAATGGGTTTTGGTTTAATAAACATGGGTAAACTCTCCCCCTTGGACCCCCTCCCTCTCTTATGGATACTTATCCCTCAAATATTTGTCTGTGCCAATCTACAATTGGTGATACATTTTATTCATTATATTCAATTTACATCATTTACATATTACATCGCTTTGGTTCTCTCTCGTATACTACATTTACAATATACATCACTTGGATCTCAACCATATACTACATCTACAATATGCATCACTAGTTTGGGGTTTGAAAATGGGGATGTTACACCAAAAGAGTGGCAACTCCACTAGGGATTCGATCTAAATCTTCTTCTTCTATTGTGGGTGTGCTTGTTACTCCCCTCACACCTTGCATTCATAGGTTTTGGGTTTGAAGTTTCTCTCTATTGTTGTAGTGTTATGTTTTATATAGGTTACCTATTTTAAAACCCCTGCTTCATCCTCAGCTATAGGATTAGAGATTCCTCTTACTATTTTTGGTACAACATAGTTCTTTGTCCTATTTTCTACATTGGTCCAATGTAGTTTATGGGCCTATTTTATGTGCTCATATAGTGTAGCTTTAAGTCCATATTTCTACACTCATTTAGTGTATATTTTTGTTATTGTTTTTGCACTGGTCCAATGCACTTTTTGGGCCAATTTTTTGCATTGTTGGTGGGTATTTGTCACAAGGGTGAACAAAATCCCCTTAATATCAATGCTTGTGGATTGAACCATGGAAAGAATTCAACAATTGAATGTTAGATTTACTTACATGCATCAAACCATATAACATATGAGAGATGAAAACCAAATCATGAAGAAACATTTACTTAATATGAACAATGTAATTGAAACAATGTAATTTTTTCATTACCACATTGAAAAGACAAAGAATTAGCACCTGATGGATTGGCTTGTTGAAGTCAAATAGGCTCCAAAGCTCCTCCTTGGGATGATTCCTTTGCTTCTTTGGTGTACTTGTAGCTTCAACCATGGTTTATGAATAAGGAAAATAATTTACAAAGATGAGATCAACAAGAAGGGTTCCTCAAGATTCTAATGAGTCCTTTGCTTCTTTGGTGTACTTGTAGCTTCAACCTTGGTTCATGAGTAAGGCAAAGAAGTTATAAAGATGAGATCAAGAGGAAGGGGTCCTCAAGATTCTAATGGAATTATGAAAACATAACCTTACTTGTGTGGATGGATGGATGTAGTGACCTAGTGATTTAATATCGTTGTGTTGTGGTAACCCCCCTTGACATGGTATTCCTTATAGTGGTTAAACATTACTAGATCAAAGTTAAAAATTATAGTTAGGGTTTAATCAAGTTCACATGTAACTAACATCCCATCAAAACAGTTTGGGCACATTGATGGGGGTTTGAAACAGTCAAAATTAGGGATTTTAAGGGACATTGTAGCTTTTGGGGGTTATTTCTACATTGTGTGCATACACACAATATTTGTGTTGGCCAATTTTGGTCAATTTTAGGGGTTGACTAGGTTTATTTCGGTAGGTTTGAGGTCATGTGATGTTGGAAATGGGTTGGAAATGAGGTTTATGCATTCCAATAGTAATGTATTTGTGTGTAATTGTTGACAATGACGCAAGTGAACAATTTTGAGGTGATAACAACGAAATCCCAATACCTCCAAGAGGATATAGGATAGGGAATATTGCCCTTAATTTTAGAATCCATGACATTATGGTCATACAACAACTTCAAGTGGTTGTGACAATGGCACATGTTCAAATCTTGGTGTACAGTCTCTTTCCTTGTGTAGGGTTCATCGAATGTGGTTATTATTAGATGTTTCCTTGGTATTTTCTTAGGTCGTGTCATTTATTATTATAGTTTGATTTCAACCCATCTTTATTAAAAATTCAATTATATATATATATATATATATATATATATATATATATATAT
>ML810834.1:0-10100 GCA_009831015.1 Picea engelmannii
ATCATGCCCCACAGATTTTCAGAATGTACAATAAAGATTGCTATGTGTCTAGACATATTTCTGCATATAATAACATTCACCATGGTGATGTCTAGTTCTACATACCTCACACCATGGTAAAGTAGCCTGCTTCAAAGGGTTAGGGGCTCCAGAGGCTAGGTATTCATTAAACAAAGGACAATGCTCTTTTTCATGGCCCTCTGCTTTGCATATGATACACCAGATGTCTTCTCTTTTCTCCTTTCCTTTATCTTTCTTCATGTCTTCAACTTGTAAAGATAAACTAGTTAATTGATTCAAAATCTAACTCACACCTAGACTGGATTCTCCTATAGGGGTTGCTTCTAGTTTCATGGAAATCTATAATACCTTAGCCTGCGAAGCGACCTTATGTTGCATCATAGGAACTCTAATGTGTGGCAGGAGGGCAGTGATGAACCATTCCTTATGTTGTTCATCTGGAATCTGAAAACTTAAATGGCTTGTTAGGGTCTTAAACCTCTGATCAAATTTCCAAATAGGTTCAGTCACCTTTTGCTTGATTTCCTTCAACTCTGTAATGCACTGTGACTCCAACTTATGCTTCTTGAAATTTGCACTCAATGCAGTCTTAATGTCATTCAGTAGTTTAGGATGTATGGATCCTGTAACAAACTTCATGTACCAACTCAATGCACGGTCCCTCAAGGTAGTACTAAACTGATCTCTCTTAACAGCTTCGTCGGTGACTTTCTTAATGCTCCATACAGCTTCGCATAAGAACCAGTGTTGGTCAGGATCCTCAGATCCATGTCCTATGAAATTGGGTAACCTCATTTCATTTGCCATGGATTTTCCTTGGTTTCTTGACTGAGTATGTACTAAACTACTTGTAACAATACTCTGAGTGCTTTGATTACTCTGGTTACTCTGGTTACTTACTGATGCTAAAACATTAGGAGGAGTAGTAATACTTACTTCGAAAGTAGGTGCAGTCCCTGAATTTTTTGGTTCTTCTTGGCGAAGTTCCTCAGTCTCTACTTCCTATTTCCTTGAGAACTCTGAATATTCTTCATATGATCACCCTGCTTCTTCTCCACTGTATAAATATTCATCTTGTGCCAATGACCTGTAACTCTTCTTAAACAGGTTCACAAGAGGAACCTTTTTGGATGATCTCCCACTGCACGTGTGTCCAACCTCTGCATCACTGTCACTATCTGAATTTTTGAACATTAGCTTTAAAATCCAATTGATTACTGTATCTTCAGGATATTCTTCTCATGCAATAACATCTTATTCTTCAGTTTCAAATAGTGTAGAAACTTCCCTCTAGGTCCCTTGAAGAAATATCTCTCTGCTTGGCTATATGATTACACTTTGTCAATAGAAAATTCAGTAATGTACCCTCCAATAGTGCTATCAAACCAGAGATCCACCGCTCTAGACACATCATTGTCGACTCTCTTAACTTTCTTGATCAGTGTCGTTGTCCAAACCACAGGAGGTCTAGATCTAATTTCAAACTGAGTGTTTGCTAGTCTGGCTAGCCACTCATACAAATCCTTATGAACTCCTGTAAAGAAAATATCGTGCATGTCAGTAAAGATGTATTGTTGGCCCTTGACCAAGTTTTGTAGATCCTTGGTCAGGTTTGACCTAGTTTGGGACTTCGACAGGCTGACGAAGGTGGAGCGCAAGTCGAAGCGGAGATCATGGGATCTTGGCCCCTTGTTTAGGGATTTTTGGGTTTTGGGATTATGTAACGGGTATGGGGATGTCCTCCCATGGGTTTACCCATGTTTAGGCCCATTTTGTAATGTATAAATAGAAAGCTAGGCGATGTAAGTAAGGTGTGTGTGATGCTAAGTGAAAAAGGGCAAGGAAGGCCAATGTGCTAAATGCAAGTGATAGTTGTAAATTCTTTGTGCATATTGTGTGAGGCTTGCAAGGCTAAGCGAAAGTGACTATGTAAAGGATTTGTGTTGTAACCTAGATCAGGGGAGGAGGATCTAGAGAGGTGCGCGTAGATCTCCTATACTATTCGGAGTAGGACCTTGTGGCTCTGTCCATGTAGATGATTGACAAAATATAATAAAGAAGATGAAGAGTTGGTGGACGTAGCCCCAGGCTGGGGGTGAACCATATATATCCTATGTTATGGTTGCTTTGTGCATTATGGTTGTTTTATGGTTAATATGATTAATGCTTAGTGCAATTATGTATGCTTAGATGAATATGATAGCTTAGTGCCTAATGACGTGAATGAGATGCTAGATTTGATCTATGTTGATGTACTTAATGCGTGAATGTGTTGAATCTTGTTGAATACTATGTTGTGTTGTAATTAGGGTTTATCTATGTTGTAGACAAGGGTTAAGTACTAATGAATGACAAATGCTAAGTGCTTTGTTAGAGTATTGTAATCACATATTTGTGTCCTGGCAAAGGTTTCAGACACTAGAGTCATGCAACCACCCCTGCCTCTACCTCGAGTGAGACTTCATCTGCTTCGCAAGTGTTTCCGAAAGGGCCAATAGTTAGGGTTTTTTTAGTGTGTTGTTGAAGCATTGAACCCTGGGTCTACCCCTGTGCCAATAAATGGTTCCATTGTCGAGACCTGAAACTGTGATTGTTGGGAACTAAGGAAAAGAAAGAAATCTTTGTGCATAGATCTATTTCTTTAATGCGAAGTATTCTACTTGACTTATGAAGCTCTATGCTAAGAAAGGAGGCAGATCTAAAGAAAATAGGTAAGATATGAAATCTTTGTGCTCTGATAAAGGTAAAGTGAAATTTTTTGATTAAAGAGGTAAGATCTGAAAGCTTTGTGCTTTTTTAAAGGTAAGATAAGTGGAAATTTTTGTTTCGACAGTATGAATCTAGATATGTTTGATAAAAAAATTCCTAGTCTGAAAACTAGGGCACAACTAGAAGAAACAAGGTTTGATATGAGTAGATCTAATAGAAATAATGAAAGATATGTTATTCCTATGCATAGAAATAATGTTTGGACTAACAAATGGATGCAGGATCCTAGGAAGAAAATTTTCCAAGTTAGCCACCATGATCCTAGTGCGCAGTACAAGAAAGGTTGGGGATCATTTAAGAGAAAGAGAGGATTAATTCTTTCAGAATTTGTTCTTGAGCGTGCATGTTAGATGAAATCAACGCCACAGAAAAGTCTTTCAAAGAATTTATCATCGAACTTATGGCTGAGAAGGTGATGTCCATCGAAATTCAAGCTTCGTCGATGAGAGGAGTGCAAGCCCCTTCGTCGACTGCTCACAGATCCGGACCATCCTGAGATGCGGCCAATAAAAGAACCAAGCATCAAGATGAATTGGTGAATGCGAAGTTAATTCCTTCCATCCTGTCCGACTACATCCTACCCCTTGCCGGCATGGTGAATCGTGACAGTGTCCCCAGGGACTTCAACTACACCTTGGTCACTACGTACCTCTCGAAGGGGATACGCACAGGCAAGCTTCAGCGAGATAAGATCATGATAGTGAAGATTAGTGACTTTAACCTAGGGGATCACAAGAACTTCAACATGCTCTCTCCTCACAGGTATTTTACTAGGATGAAGGGGAAGAAGTCGAGGATAATCCCCCAACCATGGACTATGGACCTCGTGTAGTCCACTATCCTAAACGTAATGAAAATACCCCATTTTGGAAGGCACCAGGAGGTTAACACTTGCGTTAAGATCATGTTTTCAAGATTCCATGGTGGTTATTTGTGGCTAGACAGATGCATCACCGTTGACCCAGCGTTGATACATCGGATAACCGAATTGAGCATGCAGGGACTAGACCCGCAAGACTTTTACTCAGGGAAGGCTACAGACTGTGCCCTGGCGTAGAAGATTAAAGATACATACGGCGATGTGGAGAAGGGGAAGCGAGGCTAAAAGTTAGCATCCATCCATAATGGCGCAGTGTGCCTTGCTTTCTAGTTGACTGATGGTAAGTTAGTTCGGAAGAACAGACCCATGCAGGTCACAAGTTTTGTTGTTGACCTCGCAGGGAAATGCGTGGAGGGGCTACAAATGAACTAAGAAAAGTACTTAGTGAACTAGTTAGACCAAGCCTACCGTGAAGCTCAGGATCAGGGCTATGAGTTCCATTTTAGTTGGATATTGATCCTCATCGCGTTCATAGATTGGGAGATGTCAGAAGGTGCGACCTTCCCTGAACTAGATCCATCTGAACCCTTAGCCGTGAAGTTCACTTCGCTCTGGTATTCGAGCGATATGGGAAAACAATGGCAGTCAAACGTGGTATTCCACACCTACTACCTATAGTTAAATAGGGCTATTGAGGTTGTCCCTCGTATAACATCGAACACCCTACACAGGTTCAGGCCAATTGTGAATTTCCACGCAGATAGACATTTTATCTACATCACTGTGGGTGGAGACGAACACAAATAAGTACTACAGAGTTACCACAAACTCACAAAGGAGGACCTAGAAGAAATAAATAAGGAGTGGTCTGTAGAGCTCCTTATCCCTGTTAACCCCATAGAATTGTCTGATCCTGAGCTAATCAGAAGCTCGGTGGTCACTTGTGAAGGGAATGATACACCTGGAACTAGCAGAAGGAAGAAGACAGAAGAGGTCCAGAAGTTGAGCAGTACATCAAAAGAAACTTCTTCAGAATCACCTGGAGGAGGAGGTGATGATGAAGTAGATAAAGAAGAGAACAATGGAAAGAAGATTAGTAGAATCAAGGTGAAGTAACACCACCACATAATCCCCCTGATGATAGAGAGCCATCTCAAAAAAGAAAGGTTTCTCCCATGAAACCCACATCGCGGAAGAAGTCAAAAGCTAGTAAGACCAAGCTGCAGACTCTGCTCACACTCGATAACTTAGAATTCATCATCGTAGTTGTATCGGATGCCTCATAAGATATTTTTCAAAGAAATGAAGCTAAGAAAGAGACCATGTATGAAAAAAATGTAGCAGAACTCTGAGGGGTACAACAGACCCTTCACTCCAACCGCGCAGTGTCCACTATGCCCCAGCCATCAGAAGAAACAGAGTTGGGAGATGAGCCTACCCAACTCTACCTACTAGTCGATGTGACTGAAGCTCACCTTCATCGCACATAGGAAGAAACAGAATGGGCCGCAGTCTCCCTGAAGCGATCCCAAGAGGAAGTGATAGAGAAACGTCGAGTTGCGCAGTAGGAAAAGGATGACCTACAAGAAAATTTCGAAGAGGACAAAGTGAAAATCCAGCATGATAAAGAACAGCTTCTCATGGAGCAGGTTGGAGTAAAATAAGTAGTTAGCAAATCACTTCGCTCTGTGGCGGGCTTAGAGAAAAAGGAGGAAGACCCAGTGGAGCATCAAGTAGTGCAGCTTGTTGAAGCCATCCAACAGCTTCAACATATAATAGAAAATATAGAGCTACAAACGGTACCAAGTGCTCTGCAGGACATGCAATACCAAAGAGAAGCCACTGCCTAGAGCGCAGTTGAGAGGATCAGAGAATTAGCTTTGGAATGTAAACATCTTAGCACTAGAAATCTGTAGATTTATGAGCGACTTATTGAGGACCCTGAATTGAAGACACTAGATTCACAGCTCTAGGAGGAAAAGCAGCAAGCGGCGACAATACAAGCACAGTTGAATCCCCTTTCATCAGTTGAAAGAATGAAAATATCCCAAGAACAGCGCACTGGTCAATAGCAGGTCCACACTATACAAATCAAAGTCATGGAAGTGACTCAGGGGCTCCAACCAGTCCAGGATGAAGCTTTCCAACTGATTGAGGAGATTGAAGGACGAGGAGAAGAGTTGGAACAAGTAGTCACTTCAATAGAAAAAAACTTAGAGGGACCTGTGAATGAGGCAGTTATTCAAGATTTCGTCGAGCAGGAGGCCTTGGTGAAGTAGTAGGTCGAAGCAGCTCAAGCCAGGCTCGAGGATTTTGAGGTGGAGCTACCCAGATCAGAGTGACTCGGGATGAGTCATAGGTGAGTGTTGGGGGCCTGTTGGCCTTTGACCAAGTTTTGGAGATCCTTGGTCAGGTTTGACCTATTTTGGTACTTCAACGGGCTGTCGAAGGCGGAGCGCAAGTCGAAGTGAAGATTGTGGGATCTCGGCCCCTTGTTTAGGTCTTTTTGGGTTTTGGGCTTATGTAATGGGTATGGGGATGTCGGCCCATGGTTTTACCCATGTTTAGGCCCATTTTGTAATGTATAAATAGAAATCTAGGTGATGTAAGTAAGGTGTGTGTGTGATGCTAAGTGCAAAAGGGAAAGGAAGGCCAATGTTCTAAGTGCAAGTTATAGTTGTAAATCCTTTGTGCATATTATGTGAGGCTTGCAAGGCTAAGTGCAAGTGACTGTAAGAGACTTTATAAAGGCTTTGTGCTATAACCTAGCTCAGGGAAGGAGGATTTGGCGAGGTGCGCACAGATCTCTTGTCCTATGCAGAGTAGGACCTTGTGGCTATGTGCATGTAGATGATTGACAGAAGATAATAAAGAAGATGAAGAGTTGGTGGACGTAGCCCCAGGCTAGGGGTGAACCACGTATATCCTATGTTATGGTTTCTTTGTGCATTATGGTTGTTTTATGGTTCATATGATTAATTCTTAGTGTAATGATGTATGCTTAGATGAATATGATAGCTTAGTGCCTAATGATGTGAATGAGATGCTAGATCTGATCTATGTTGATGTACTTAGTTCTTGAATGTGTTGAATCTTGTTGAATATTGTGTTGCGCTGTAATTAGGGTTTATCTGCGTTGTAGACAAGGGTTAAGTACTAATGAATTAAAACTACTAAGTGCTTTTCTAGAGTATTGTAATCATAGATCTGTGTCCTAGCTAAGATTGCAGAAACTGGAGTCTTGCAACCACCCCTGCCTCTACCTCAGGTGAGACTTCATCTGCTTCGTAGGTGTTGCCAAAAGGGTTGGTAGTTAGGGTTTTGTTGGTGTGTTGTTGAAGCGTTGAACCCTGGGTCTGCCTCTGTGCCAAAATGTACCTTCCCAACCCGTATTTTGTAGTAATGTTAGGGTTCTTGTTCCGAGATTCGGTGAAGTATCTTTCTTGTTATTCTATCCAATTCTGAATCTTTGTCTTCGATGGAAACCACCTTGACATTCCCGCAATAAGGTCCTGGCAATGGGACCATTTTTTGGTGCAGGGGCAGACCCAGGGTTCAACTATAACAATGCACCAACAAACCCTAAATACTGGCCCTTTCGGCAACACCTACGAATCAGATGAAGTCTCACCCGAAGTAGCAATAGGGGGGTTGCAGGACACAGGTGTCTACAACCAGAGGAAGTGCAAGATGATTCCAGAATAGCAATGCAAGATAACCTAGAGATTCTTAATAGTATTATGCTTAACTTTGCAAAGTTAGTTATATMTCTTATCTTCAGTAGGGAAAATAACAATGCAAWCACARTATAAAAGATAGTGAATAACACAACATCAACCACATAGAACAACAATATTTTACGTGTTTCACCCTCCCCCTAGGGCTACGTCCACAGAACTGTGTTTATTGATAAATTAGATGAAAATACACATTTCTATCTGTGCACTTAGCTGCAGATCCTTCTCTCTCTCCTCTTTATCTCCCCACCCTGTGCACCCAGCTGCAGATTCAATCTTCGCACCCAACTGAAGATCAAAAATACAAGAATGCTCTAAGACATACACTTTTACATTTTAACCTCTCTATATTTCTCTCTCTCTCAACTCTTCTAGATCTCTATTTATCATTCCATGATTCTTAGAAACCCTAGACCGAAGTCCAGGTGCAAAAACCCTAGGTCCACATAACATGCATTTTAAGGACTTCACCGACGTGTTCTTCCTTCTTCTCTGCGAGGTGCTCCAAATCACCCATTAGTGTTTTCTTTCACTTGTTGACTTATCCACGATCCATCCTCTTTGATGCTTTGTCTTCCTTGATATTCTCTTTCAATGGCTTCCTTTCCCGTACTTTGTTCCTTATTTTATGCTTCTTTAACCACTTCGACCCTTCCTTGGTTTGTGTGCCTTCCACGCACTTCATACTTTTTCTTTCTTCTTCTTTAATCTTCGCTTCCTTCCTTAATACCTGACCAAGGGCCAACAATGTCTTGTTTATCTTTCTTCACATTTTCAGGTGCCCATAACCAAAACATGACTCCACCTCTAGATTCTATGGGTTATAATATTTCCATCTACTACTCATGTGCCCCAAATGGACTTCTGAGCATAGAGTTATGCCCTTTGGAAGTAATACTGGTGCTAAAATTTTACCCTCATTGTTTTGGTTGTAACGTTCTCATACAATCTCTGTTTTGTGAACTGTTTAGATCATTGGATAACTCTCTTTGAGTTATTTTATTTGAGGAGAAGAGACAAAGTGTACCTTGGTACACTTTATTTCTGTGGGTTTTAACTTTCTAAAAATGTCGTTTAGGGCCTCAAAAGTGCCCCAGAAGTTAATGACCTTCAAAAATAAGGAAAATTTCAGAGAATTTCACACAAAATTCACTTTTTTATTACTGTAACAGTTCTTTAAATATCAATCGTTGATCTCAAATCATGATACACAGAAACAGTTTATCTAACCTTGTCGGCCATTAACGATTGGTATCATCCTTTGGATGTGCAAAAAGTTTTTCCAAAGCTATCGATCCGACCGTCGGTCGTTGGCCCATTTCCCCGACACTTGATTTTCAAAAAACTCTTAAATTGGTCATCAACTATATTTGTTGGCGAAATAAAAATATCTATTGAATATACTGATGCCCTACCACCATCCCATCGATGATTAATGATCCCTGATTAATGTTGAACACTTTCCCAAACCAGTCGATTTGACCATCGGCCATCGACCACTTTTGTTGGCCAACGTGGAAACTACTGACTAGGCATGACACATGGATGCTAACATGGCTTGACACACCATCCTGAGGTGTCAACTTGGGTGACATGGAATGACACATGTATGTTGATGTGGCATGGCATATGGATGATGATGTCATCAACCTCTTTCCCCCATTAACCATCGGCCAATTCTCTTGGAAAAACCAGACACCTCGCCAAATTTAGCCAACACCAAACCATAGACACATCGACCATTAGTGACTTCTCTTTATTTATTCGAACACTTCACCAATATTGTTCGACAGCCGACCATCAGCCCATCGACCATCAATAATGTTCATCGATAACTGAAAATACTTTGTCATATTCAACCGACCCCCGACCATCGGCCATCGACGATCATAGATGTCTTATGGCCCATCCAAACTCTTCATAATTTTGGTCGATCCGTCCATCAGTCGTCGAAGATTTCTCTTGGAAAATTTCCAACACCTTTCCAAACTTGTCGATCTGACCATCGACCGTCGATGGATTCTATCATCGAATTTCACACTTAGAAAATATTAAAACAAAACCCCGATGAATCAAAATCGTCAATCCGATCCATTTACCATCCCTCGAAATGAATCTTGGTCATCAATTTGATCAACCTTTCAAACGACTAAAATGTTACAAATTTTTAAATTTATCATAGTGAATCCCAGTCATCGATCTCGATTTCAAAAGATATCTCAATTGTCGATCCACCAAACTACCTGTAACTCTGCATACATCCATTAAAACTCAAAATTTGACCATTCTAGATCAAATTTCGATATGAAACTTCACCGCCCCCCTCCATTAACCACATCAAACTATCATGAGTCATTAAAACTCATATTTCACTCACAAAATTTGGGGTTTCTCTCTAAAATCTATGTTTTTACCCCAAATCGATCACAAACAAAATCTGCAACAACGAATTTCACCAATTCACTTTGGTTCGAGCCCATACAAGCCCGGTGCTTGAACCAGAGCTTTGATACCATAATGTAGTGTCCCCCATCCCAATCGAGGAACATTATGGTGCATAATATACATAAAAACAAGATTTACAACCAAACAATTTAATTCTTTTCCAATTCGCCAACTTCATGTAGCTTACAACTACGAATTAAAACAGATTTAGCTACCATCTACAACCATAAAATAGATGCATATACAACATGCTAATAATCAACATGAAATAAAACTAAAAAATGCATTACAACAACATATAAATCATT
>ML810834.1:10200-26517 GCA_009831015.1 Picea engelmannii
CCCCTAAAATCATCCATGAGATTCATGGTATGTCTTATTTGTGAATTAGATCATGCTACTGACTAATGTCCTTCTCTACCAGGAGTAAAAGCATGAATGAAGAAAACTAATGAGGAAGTAGAGGTTGTCTATCTAATAACACAAAGGAGACAATGGCAGCCAAGAGGTCAAGGTATGAACTCTCAATTCTCTCCTGCAACACTTAATTATTGGAACAATCAACCACTATATGGCCAGACGAATGTCCCCCCTCCACATTAGATGCCAGCCCCTTATCAAGATCCCAATGTGTAACAACATGGAAAACGACCAATTTATCGGAAAAGGGTGTAACAACATGGAAATTGACCAATCTATCAGAAAATGGTGTAACAACATGGAATTCGACCAATTTATCAGAAAAAGGCGTAACAACATGGAAATCGGCCAATTTATCAGAAAAGGGTGTAACCGCATGGAAATCGGCCAATCTATCGGAAAAGGGTGTAACAACATGGAAATCGGCCAAACGCTGCATCACTTAGTTTTTAGGAAGTTTTTCAACTTCTGTAAACTAATCGTTTGACTCTTTTTTGCTGCACTCAACCTTGCTGTTCATCGATTCACTTGCACACACATAACTGCCTGATACCCTTCAAGGTTGAATTTATTAGCATAGTAAAAAAATAGAAAGATTTCAAACAAAAATAGAGAAATGCAAATTTTGTTGAGTTTATTTATATACAAGGTCTGAGAAAAATAAGTCCTAAGGTTCATAAGGGGAAGGAGTAAGCTCCTTTCCTTTTAAGAATTGATAACCTATATCGACTGTACATCTAGATTTGAATTCTGTCTTGGACAATGGACGCTGATACAGACACAAGCGATGACCATTTGCATGCAACTATGTATTGGATCCATCAATAGTGATCAACCTGATTGTCCCGTTGGGAAAAATAATGTCTATCTCATAAGGTCCTAGCCATCGTGTACGCAACTTGCCTTGAAATTCTTTAAAGTGAAAATCATACAACAAAGCCCAATCTCCTCTCTGGAATAATTTCTTCTTGATGACTCGGTCATGCCATTTTGTTCTCTGTTGTTGAATCACTGTCGTTTGATGAATAACGTCCAAATGATTTTCATCAAGCTCATTGAGCTGCTGCAGTCTAGTCTTCTATGTCATAGTCAAGTCAAGGTTGACTGTTGATGCAGTTCTTAAGGTTTTGATTTCGAATTCAATGGGAAAAACAAAGATTTTTCCATATACCGGCTCATAAGGAGAAAAACCAGTTGTGTTCCTCCAAGTAGTTCAGTAAGCCCATAGAGCTTCATGTAATCTGTCCGACCAATCCTGACAATGTTCTCTCACTGTTTTAGTAAGAATGGCTTCTAAAACTCTGTTGGTGCTTTCCACCTGGCCATTGCCTTGTGGATGGTATGGAGAAGCTATTCTATGTAAAACATGATATTTACTGAGTAGGGATTCAAACTTATGTGATTTGAAAGGGGGTCCTCCATCAGTTATTAATTCTCTGGGAACTCCAAACCTAACAAATATATCTTCAAACAAGAATGCTAAGAAATATTCTTCTGAGGCCCTAATGAGTGCTTTCTCTTCTACCCACTTGGTCATGTAATCTGTATAGACCAATATATATACTTTCTGATTAGAAGGTGGGTTAATGGGTCCTATGAAATCCATGGCCCATCTCTCAAAAGGCTCTAATACTACCTATTTCTGGAGAGGCATCTCATCCCTATGATTTAGCTGACCCATTCGTTGGCAACTGTCACAATTTTGAACGTATTTCTTGGCATCTTGAAATATGGTGGGCCAAAAATAGCCCATCCTTAAAATTTTATGCCCGATCCTTTTATCAGCAAAATGACCCCCACAAGGGCCATCATGGGAATATTTCAACATATCATACACTTCATCATCCCTTACACATCGCCTGATTTCCTGATTCAGGCCTGTGTAGAAAAGGTATCCTCCTATCCAACTATATCGAGCACTCTTCTGAATACTCTTCCTTCTTTCTCGGGGAGATAGATGTGGAGGTACCTTCCCTGCAACCAAATAATTAGCAATGTCTACATACCAATGTGAGTGAGTAGATACTACAAACAAATGTTCATCAAGAAAGTAATCATCTACAGGTGAATTATCATCATTTATATGTAACCTTGAGAGAAAATCAACAACCACATTTTCTTTTCCCGGTCTATCTACTATAGTGATGTCAAATTCTTGTAGTAGTAACAACCATCTTGTTACTAGAGCATTAGTAATAGGTTTATTCATCAGATATTTAATTTCTGTATGATCAGTATGAATAAAAGTAGGATAACCAGTGACATAATGCCTGAATTTATTGATTGCATAAACTACTGCTAAGAATTCCCTTTTAGTAACTGTATAATCTAATTCAGCAGGAGCCATGTTCTTGTTGATATAGTATATAAAATAGGGCTCTTTGTCCTCCTGTTGCCCTAGTAGTGCACCTATTGCAGTATCTAAGGCATCTGAAGAAATGTGAAAAGGAAGAGCCTAATTGGGCCCTCTCAAAATGGGAGCTGTGGAAAATTTCTATTTCAGATCTGCAAAAGACAATTCACAGTTGTCAGTCCAATGAAAGTCAACATCTTTTGTTAATAGATAAAACAAGGGAGAGGCAAGTTTGGAATTTTTTTTAATGAATCTCCTGTAATATACAACATGCCCTAAAAAACTTCTTACCTCTTTCTGAGCTGATGGAGTTGGAATGTCCAAAATTACCTGGATTTTGGCTGGGTCTACTTGAATTCCGACATAAGAAATGAAGTGTCCCAACACTACACCCTCACTCATCATCATATGGCACTTTTCTGTACTTAAATAAAGATGATACTGTATACATATTTTGAGCACTTTTTCCAGATTAGACAAAGCTTCATCGAAATCAATTCCATAAGGTGTAAAGTCATCCATGAATATCTCCATACAGTCATTCACCATATCAGAAAAAATACCAATTACAGCTCTCTGGAAAGTGGCTGGTGCATTACATAAGCCAAATGGGAGAACCTTGTAGGAAAATGTACCCCAAGGGCTGGTAAAGGTGGTCTTATCTTGGTCCCGTGGAGCAATTTTTATCTGGTTATAGCCACTGAATCCATCTAAGAAAGAGAAAAACTTTTTCCCAGCTAGGTTGTCTAGAACCTGATCAATAAATGGTAGAGGGAAATGATCCTTCTGCGTGGACTTATTCAAGGCTCTATAGTCCACACACACTCTCCATTTCCCATTATTTTTAGGTACAATAACCAATGGTGAGACCCACTCGCTGTCTAATATAGGGTAAATGAAATCGACATTGAGAAGTTTATGGAGTTCTTCCTTAACAATTTCTTTAAGGTTTGGGTTCATCCTCCTTTGGGGTTGGAAAATGGGTTGGAATCCTTCCTTAATGTATATATGGTGGGTGCATAGTTCAGAGGAAATTCCTTTCATATCCATGTAATCCCAGGAAAATGCTTCTTTATGTTCAATCAGTAATTTCATCAATTGGCGAGTTTCAACAGTGGATAGATCAGGATTGATGTTCAAGTTTTTTCCAGGTTCAATTTCTACAACAATGCTCTTAGAACTGACTTTAGGAAACAATTTAGCTGTTGCTGTTTCATCATCTATTGTTACAGCGTTTACTGTTACAACGATTGTTGTTTTAGATGAATCAATTTGATTTTCAGTAGTTTTTGAGAACATTTCTGAGCTCATCTCTCCCTGGGCGATTAGGAACATTTCTGAGCTCATCTCTCCCTGGGCGATAGGTTCAAAGACTCTAATCAATCGGTGGTGCATGTTCTGTGTAACAATAGAGGAGTCATAGATAAAGAAGTTGATTAACTCGTCCTCTATCTCATCTTTGAAACTCATGTATTTTCCTATGGTTAGCACAGGTAGAGCACTTTCATCCTCATTGTCCATCCATAAAGAATTTTCAGGTTCTGCACTAGGTGTAGCATGAGGATACAGGGTCAGTTTTTTTGTGTCATAACCATCAGAGATGGTCATGGAACCAGATCTACAACCAATGAAAGCATCAACTGTAGCTAACCATGGTCTTCCCAGAATTAGAGGGTGACTCCCCAGACGGGTTTTGGGTTGCAAAATGACAAAATCAGCAGGATACTCCCATGAATCCACTGAAATGACTAAATCATCAATTACTCCTTTTGGTCTAATGGTAGAATGATCAACTAATTCTAGAACAGTAGGAGTAGGTCGGAATTGTGTTCTGAGTTGCAAAAATTGTGTATTTTATATTGGCATGATGTTAATTGATGCCCCTAAGTCAACTAGCACATGGGGAATAGACGTCTGTCCAATTTTGACAGTGACTGTAGGGTTTCCTGGGTCACCATATTTAATAGGTGGGGTTTTTCCTAAAATCAGTTCAGAAAAATCCCCCACTACGTGCATTGTGAGGGGATCCCTGGGTTTTCGTCCAGGTCTTTTTATACATATATCCTTTATAGTCTTGGCACAAATAGGGATATCTCTTATCGCTTGCAATAGTGGAATATTAACGTGCATATTTTGCAATTCTCCTAAGAGATTGAAAGATGGTAATTCCACAGGTTTGGTAATTGTCATTCTTTCAGGGAATGGTGGGTCTGCTGACTCTATAATAGGTTGGTCAATTTCTTCTATATCAACATATGGTCTTTCCCCTGATTCCTTGTCTAATTCTGAAGATGGAGCATATTCAATTATTGGCTCTACTATTCTCCCTAATCTTAATTTGATTTCATCACAAGGCATATGAGTAATAGACAAGGCTGGCACATTGTGTATATCTATGTTCTGAACGACCTTATTATTTGGGTTTGGGTTAGGTTTCACAAGCATCTGAGGTCATGAGGGAGGATTGTTTGATGGGGCATTGGGAGGTAACTGCAGTTGTTGCTGCTGGTACTGGGGTTGGAACTATTGTTGATAGGGGTTCGGTTGGTGATGGCTTTGATAACTAAGATGTTGTTGAGGGCCTCTCCAATATGGGTTCCATTGTCCATGATGATTATGTTGATGGGGAATAATTAACCATGCATCGAGATCTTGATAAGGGGGTGGCGTATGATGTGGAGGGGGGACATTCATCTGGCCATATAATGGCTGATTGTTCCAATAATTAAGTATTGCAGGAGAGAATTGAGAGTTCATACCTTGACCTCTTGGTTGCCATTGTCTCCTTTATGTTATTAGATAGATAACCTTTGCTTCCTCATTAGTTTCCTTCATTGATGCTTTTACTCCAGGTAGAGAGGGACATTGGTTAGTAGCATGATCTATTTCACAAATAAGACATACCTGGACACTGTTCAACGGGCACTTCCTTGGTGGATGTTTCTTTCTGCATTTCAGACAGAAAATGCACAATGCTTGCTCTGATTCTGCTTGTTTCTACTGGACCTACAAAGTGTCTATTTGTGAAGCAAAAGAGTTAATCATATATGTTTTTAAATTTTCTAACAGATTCCCTATTTCTGCTCTTGCTGCTCCTCCATTGGTTGATTTCTGTACCCTTGAAAAAGTGGTATCCTTGGTAGCTGACCTAATTTTCGTAGATCCTTGAGAACATATTTTAGCGAGATCTACAATGTCCTCATAGGATTCCTTAGATATATCTCCCTTGCCAATAATATTCAACATATCTAAACAATCTTCTCTAACTCCTTTCAACAAAATAATTTTCAAAATGTCCTTAATCACATCAAGATGTCTAGACCTTTGTAGATTATACTGGAGTCACTCCACAAAATCTTCAAGGGTCTCGTCCTCCTTCTGAGACATTTTGAACAATTCCTCTCTTCGTTCTCTTGTTCGGAAGTAGTCTTGGTACTTGTTCAGGAAAATCCATCTCATTTGTACCCATGTTGAAATGTGCAGTGGTAATGTAGCCATAACTTCTACACAAAATGTCAAATTCAAATAGAAACTCATCCGGATCCTCAGTAGACAATCCATGAAAATTTTGTAGAGATGAGAGAGGTATGTTTTTCATAGGAGCCATCCCTCGTGTGGGAACATCAAAAATAGGAAAAACCAGGGTAGAGATAGTATTTTCATTATTTACCTGATCTTCATTGTTTTGTGGGTTCTCTTGGTGGAACTCTTCTTCATTATCCCCTTGATTTTCCATTTGTTCTCTTTCTCTCCACTCAATATGAAAAACATCCCACTCTTATTTAGTGACTATCTGACCGTTGATCTGATAAACCGTTTCTTATGGATCTTCTCCAGTGTTACTTTCTGATTTGTTGGTGACAAATATTTAGCGTCGACTTCAGCTTCAACTCCAACCCTTGATGAAAATGATGTTTCAAGAAGGGGTAGTTCTGAATACTAAGGATTACGTCTTCTTGGAGGATTTGCAGGGTGAAAAATAGATCCTGAAGAAGAATTTGCCTTGGCTATAATCTCATCAACAAAGGGTTGCCTTCCCAGTGTAGGATTTCTTCCTCCACGTCCTCTGGTACCTGTAGGGTTAGTATTTTGGGGGATACGTCCTCACGTTCCTTGATTCATGCAGACTAATAATTCCTTAGAAATAAAACTAATGTGCTTACAAAAATCTATAATTATCTTCCCCGGAAACGTCGCCAAAATGTTAGGCACTTTAATTGTCTAGATAAATAGAAAATTAAGGTGTTAATATAAATTGTCAACCCATGGAAGTCTGTTGTTTCAAGATAATTGTGCACAGTATATGCTAGATTATGAAACCAACACTAATCTAATTGTAGTGGGGAAGTTTAAAAAAGAAACAAAAATGATCACTAACACAATTGTGCTGATACAGCTGGAGTTCTACAGAATTGAAATCATAGTTGAAATCTAAACTGATGACTGTATAAGAATCCTGGATTACCTACTCTAATATAACTTCTATTTTACTTTTGTAGGAAGGAGTTCTATACTAATTGCAGAAAGGAAATCTACTTATTGCAAGAAAGTAATTCACACTTTTATTTTCTTTTACTTGGAAACAAGATTTTAATCTAATGCAAAAAAAGGGAAAGCAGTTCTCCAACAGTGTTCAACAATCGACTTCTAATTCTCATGAGACAGATTTATGCGCATTTAACAAGAAGGATCTAGACTGTAACAACAATTGCATTCTAGAATTGTTTAAAAGATAAATCATTCATATTAAAACAACTAATCTGGAATTCAAAACAAAGGGGGATCTGTGAGGAAGGTGGGCCCTTTCCTTCTCACTGAATCCACTCAAAGAAATAATCTATAGTCCGCTAAAGAAACTCAATCCACTTTTTTATCGATTTGCCAAAATGTTTGTGTACAATAAACTTTACTCTACTTCACTTTCTCACAGTCAAAAATCCGTCCCCCTGATTACAAAAGCTCTGCTATTTAAAGTCAGAGTCATTCAGTTAAAACAAAATTAGAACAACCTTGAGAATCCTCTATTCTCAAGCTATTCATATGATATCATTAATACAAGATCTAGAACTAATCTTGTAAGCTAAAACATGTAACATCAGGTGTAGCATCTTTCAGGATCAATGAAATTTGTTGCAGCAGTCGTGTAACAACATAATCGATGGCATTTGTTGCAGTAGTCGTGTAACAGCAGAATCAGTGGCACCTAATGCACCAGTTGTGTAACAACTTCCAGGATTGGCACATAGTTGTAACAACTTCCCAAATTGGCGCATAGCTATAACAACTTCCAAGATTTGTGCATAGCTATAACAACTAGTGTAACAACAACGACCATTCTTCAAGACTTGGCTGTTCTATACATTTCAATCATTAGTTGAATCATTTTATGGGTAAAACATGTGAAAGTTACCGATCAAACATGCCAAGTAAATGGAAATATAAAAGCAAGATGAATGATTCATACCTTGGGAAAAAAAGGTCTTAGCACACATTATAGTAGGAATTATCTTAGAGATGATAAGGTTGAATGGGCAAAATATGTGGTGAAAAAGGGACATTTCTGGGTCCTAACACTGCCCATTCTCTAATGGCCTCTATCTTCTCAGGATCCACTGCTATCCCATCCTTCGAAATGATATGCCCTAAATAATGAATCTATTTCTGATAAAATGAGCACTTGCTTAATTTGGCATATAACTGACGCTCCCTTAATACTTGCAACACCATCCTCAAATAATGTTCATTCTCTTCCTTTGACTTGGAATATATAAGAATGTCATCCAAAAAGACAATGACAAACTTGTCCAAATACTCTCGAAAAACACCATTCATTAAGCACATGAAAACAACTGGTGCATTTGACAACCCAAATGGTACCACTTTGAACTCATAATGACCATACCTTATCCTGAAGGCGGTCTTGCTAATATCTTCTTCTTTAATTCTTACCTGATGGTATCCTGATCTGAGATCTATCTTTGAAAATATCTTTGCATTCTTCAATTGATCAAATAGGTCATCAATCCTTGGTAGAGGATACTTGTTCTTAATAGTCACTTTATTCAACTATCTGAAGACAATGCACAACCTTAGTGTTCCATCTTTATTTCTCACAAACAGGACTGGGGCACCCCAAGGTGACACGCTTGGGAGTATATACCCCTTCTTCATAAGTTCTTCAAGATGCATTTGTAACTCATTTAATTCTGGTGTACTCATTCTGTATGGAGTCTTTGATACTAGCGCTGCTCCAGGCATCAAATTTATAGAGAAATCAATGTCTCTCCTTGGGGGTAGTCTGGGTACCTCCTTGAACACATCTTCAAAATCTTCTAGGACTGCATAATCCTCCAAATTTGGCACCTTATCTCTAGGTGTCTCTGCCAAATGAGCTGCAATTATTTGACATCCTTTTCTGTAACACTTCTTTAGCTGCAATGATGAAATTTATCTAATGGTTACTGCCCTGGGGATTCCCTGTACCTTCCTTCATTTCCCTTGCTCATCTAGGCAAGTAAATTCTTTGTTGTGACAGTCTAAGAGAGTGTGATGTTGGTCCAACCAATCCATCCCAATTAGACAGTCATAAGAACCTAAAGGCAATATGTTTAAATCTCCTTTGGTGTTTAGTCCATTCATGTCTATGTGAAATGACTTAACCATCTCATTAGCCTTTCTTCTGGCTCTTGTGGCCAGTTGTACCAACCA
This sequence comes from Picea engelmannii, assembly GCA_009831015.1. NCBI lineage: Eukaryota > Viridiplantae > Streptophyta > Pinopsida > Pinales > Pinaceae > Picea > Picea engelmannii. The sequence continues at coordinate 19,340 of ML810834.1, forward strand.
GGATTTCCCATGATTGCTTCTTGGAAATTGCAAACTTTCCATCGTCTTAGGGTCTATATAACTATGACTAGCTCCTGAATCAATTAAAATAGAAATGGTTTGGTTGTTGATCATACCTTCCACTTCAATCATGTCGGACTGATACTCTGCTTTCTTGTTGTCCAGGGCTGCATAAATCCTTGGCACATATCTGCCCATGTCCTCCATTGTTTCAGCTCGCTGTACATTGTGAACAACCCTACCTTTTTCACCCCTGTGAGGATAATCTCTGAACCTATGGTCCCCTTTACAACCCCAACATTGCATAGGTGGGTGTCTTGGCCCTTGAATCCCTGTGTCAATCATTCTGGGTTCTTTAGGCATTTGCTGTCCTTGTGGACTATTTATGAGGAATGGTGGCTTAGCTCCCTTCTTCCTTCGATCCACCTTGAATTTCTTATTGTCTTCCCAAGCCCTTTGGAAAGATGGCCTTACTTTCTGCTTATCATATAGACATTTAGATCTCCTTATGGTCTCTTCTAATGTCTTGGGATCATCATATTGTATTTTGTCACTGATGAATGATGGAAATCCACTTAAATACCTTTAAATTTTGACTGCCTCATCCTTGATGAAAGAGACATACTTCAGTAGTTCCAGAAACCTTCTCTCATATTCATCTATGGTCATACTTCCAAGTTTGAGTTCAAATAACTCTTTCATTTTCTTGTCATAGTATCTCTTAGTCAAGTACTTCTTCTCAAAATACTTCTTGAATTCCCTCCAAGTAACACTTTCCTCTACAATGTGTTGTACCTACACAAGTTGATCCCACCACATGGAGGCCTTTTCTTTGAGTTGATAGATAGCGATTCTACCTTCTGCATGAGAAGAATAATTATGCAATTGAAAATATTCCTCATTCCTAGCAACCATGTTTCTACATATTCATCCTTCTTGTGCTCACCATCAAATGTAGGAGGCTTGATTCTCCTCGCAGATCATCCACCCTAGATCTCTTATACCTTCTGACAGGGGATAGACTTGAGTTTTTGCCTGATCTCTTATGGGAATGCCTCTGGGAATGATGGTGATGTATACTAGCACTTTTTACTTTTCTTTTCTCCTCTGAAAGTTTGTGACTCCCATATTCACTTGAGCCACTCTCCTTAACCAATTTATTTTCTATTCTGTTCAAACGCTCCAATAGCTTCATGTTGAAGTCATCCTGATGCTCTTTGGCTTTCATAATCCTTTCATTATCAGATTTATGGATTTGGACATCCTTCTGCAAATTCTTAATGGTCTCAGCCATACTCATCTCTTCATTCCTTTCTTCTCCATGTCTATTGGAGTTCATTCCTTCCATGCCCAAATGGACATCCACCCCTCTGATCTCCTCTTGCTGACTGTAATTACCCTATGCCTCTTCCATTCCCATGGAATCTGCACTGGTCTGACCTAATCGAGTTGTTGTTAATTCTACAAAATGTGCAGCCATCGAAACTAATTAGGCTAAAAATTCAACAATTCATGAGAATATGCACCATTTCGATTCAACATACACATCAACATTATCACTCCTGGTTTCTTGGTGTTATCACCACGACAATTCTAGATAAGACCCAAGTCTTGAAAACACAGACACGTAGTGCCTTTCGAGATACACTTATGTAAGAAGGTGGTTCGCCGAAACCACTTTCACCAAGACGCGATATCACGTGTCTCAACATGTCAAATCCACCACTCATGGAGCGAGCGATGGCTTAGTCAGATCACCCTGCTTCACTCGTTTGGTGCTTCGCAACAATGTGACATCAACTGAATGCCTCCATGTAACGAACTCAAAATCTAATCATTCGAAATGGATTGGCCGAGCATGGCAACCCAACACTCTTGTATGTAATCCATCTGCGCTTCATAAATGGAGTTCTATAATTACCACTCCCCCAAGTATGAATATATCTGCGTATCCATAATCTAGGTAATCCCCAACTGCTCGACTTTCTGCTCTCTGTAAAAACACCTTTCAGTATCCACAACCTGAGATACATGGACAAGGCTAAATCGAGTGAGACTGGTTATTCGAGTAACATGCTAGGCTTTCCTGTGAATAAGGAGGAAAGGGTCCTTGCGCACATTCTAGAAACTAATTTTCATACAGAGCCAGCTATAGACTTGCGGTTGTAAGTCAAGATGAATCCCACTATAAAATATTTAGTCATCATCAGGCCAACCACTAAGAAGAAAAGGAGTAAGCGATAGAAGAAGGAGGAATCTACGGCTGAAGCGGCCGAAAGTGTTGGAGAGAATCAACTGGTCTGGTTAGATTCTTCCTTAAAGGCGAAGATCTCTAAGCTGAAGTAAGTCTTCAACTAAGATAAGCATGTCTCAATGAATTTTGAACAGCTAATAGTGGAGGTAAAGAGTACCAGAGATGATAGACCTGCTATTCAAACGATCCTTTTTACAACAGGCTAACTGCTGTCATCACCCTTTTGTAATTTTGTGATTAATACGACTATATAAATACAGAAATGGATTTGAGACTGTTTTATTACAATTCCTATCTAGTGATGTTATGAATCTTGTTTTCTTTTATAATAAGTTTTTCTTGTAATCTTATATTTTTATTTTCATCTATCTAAATCGGAGGAAATTAAAACTCATAATTCTTTTTAATTAATGCTTCGTTGCGGTTATGTGTTTCTTTTTCTTTTATTTTTATTCAATTTAAACTCAGACTCATCACCTTCCAAGCGACTTTGCGCACATTAAACTTGACCTATTCATTTATATTTATCGTGCATAGAAATATTACAAGGTAAAATGCTTTTCTGTGCACCTAAATCTACTGTGCATTTCTTCTTCTTCTCAACGACAACTCACGTGCACTACTCTTGCGTTGCGTGCCAATATCCACTGTGCACAGTTTTTGTATCGCGCATCGATACTCCACATGAATTTCATCCTATGAATGCACCATGTCAAGTTTAACATATTCCATAGCGTCCAAATATCTGCACACACTATTGAATACACCGACGCGAAACAACTTATACTCATACTTATGCGCATACTAACAAAACTCCTCTGCGTTAAGCAATACTTTCACACCCCTTGTGCACATTACAATGTGTGTGCTCACCACACAAGGCTAAATTTAGTGCGTGCATCCACACATAATGATATTCCACGTGGCGCCACAATTTACCGCGGATACTGGTCTCCTCGAAGTTACTCTTCTGTGAATATTCTCTCTGATTGAACCCCTCTGGCCCATCCAAGCTCAGTGTTGAACTTAAGATCTGATACCATTATGTAACGTTCCCCTGGGCCATCCACATGCCAAGGTATGCCACTCCAGAGAAACCACTCATGCTCTGACACCAGTCGGTAACATTCCCAGCCTTCAGGCCAGGCCATGCTACTCTAGGGAATGATTTCGTTCCCATATTGCGGAACATACAATAGCATAGCTAGTAGTCAATTGAGCAATGGGACATAAATTTACTCTTTAAACTGCATGCAACTAAGACATATACATACAACACGCTCGCGGAAGCTTTACATATAAACATAAACAAACAATTACTTTTTGTAACACACGACTTTTATACTAAAATAACAATAACTACAGATATGCAGCATTTACAGAGAATTATCCATAAATATAAAGGCAATTATAATCACATATATTATAATTGTAACATAGGCATGTAAATAACAAGAAGCACATCATTTTTATCATACAAATGGTACTTATCTTGGAAATATTGTCACAAACTGCGTACAGACCATCCACGAACCTCCCAGCCATAGACTACACTGTTCATCACTCTCAACAGTGAGTCACCCCCGAGCTGGGACTGAACTCCACTCAGGGTAAAGGGTTCCTATCCATCTCATGGACAACAGGAAAGACTCCATCTCAGGTGCTCACTCAACTAACAGCCTACAACCTCTCATTCCCCACATGCCTGTCCCACCTAAGGAAGTTTTCCCTTTCTCTGCTCAACAGTCCCTCGGCTGCCCCACTTCCCTTCCAGGGCTTCAACAACAGGCCAGACTGGAAGACTCAGAGTGTTGTAGCTACAGTCTAGCACCTTCAAGAATCAATCCACAACAATTATCTCGCTCAGAGAATTTCTCATGGGCCTGACAACCTTCTTCTTCAATCCCGCTCCAAGCTAACTGGGTACACCAACCAAAAGGGCTATGGAAATAGGCTCCAGAATGGTGAAATGGTTGTCTCAAGGATAACAAAATGCATGAGTGAAATGGTCATGGAATCATTGAATGGATAACTGAGTGTGGAGGAGAATCAATGTGAACTCTTCATGGAAGTCCTTATTCCAATAATGGTCACCGGGCTGCTGGTAAGGTATCCGTGAGAAGTCTCCAAATGAGCTATGTTCCCCCACGACATGAATGCATGTACCCAACTTGACACTTGTCATATAGGAAGTTAATTTGGTACACTTGTCCCCAAATTTAGAACTTAGGATAAAATAATTATCCATACTTAATGTTTTAGGAAATATTAATATAATATTCCCTTGACTTTTGGCCTTCCCTTTCCCTAAATGGTGAAGTTCAGTCCCTCATCTCTTTTATCATGGTCGGTCTGCACGCAATGATGTATTTTATATTAATCATGAGTCATGTACAAACTAGGTGCATTGGCCTTTGACATCTAGTCATTCCGGCCTAATACCAAAACATAAGCATCCCAACTTATAATAACCGGCTCACCAACCTATAACACATATCATATACACGAGGCTCGTTGTCCTCTATACTACGCGCGGTATCCTGGAATGTACATATTACATCATTTTACTGTGCAATTTATGTGCACACTATGCTACATGATGTGCATTACCAAATGAGGTCAAAACAATGCACCATCTTAAGTACATTTATATTATATTTACAATTGGGTTCGGTCGAGGGATATTACAGCTGGATTCTCCCATAGGGGTTGAATCTTGTTGGAAATGTTTAACAGGTAGCATATGCTTTTCATTGATGGCAATTACAGCAATGAAGATGGCATGAATACAGGAAGAATGTAACAGACGGGCACCAGAAGTATTTTGGGAAGAAGCTGCAGAGCAACCTCGATAAGATCAGAAGAGATAGTGCAGAGGCTGTGTGGTATGTTTTACAGGAAGCGTAAGCTTGTCATTGAGGGCAAGTACAATAGTAATGATGTCTTGAGTACAACACCAATGATCAACAGGCAAATAGAAGATAAGTCCAGGAAGATCGAATGATCGAAGGAAACGCTGGCAAGTACAATAGTGAAGATGGTAGGATCAGAGAGTGACACCGATGATCAACAGGAAAATAGAAGATAAGTCCAGGAAGATCGAATGATCGAAGGAAACACTGGCAAGTACAACAGTGAAGATGGCAGGATCAGAGTGTGCATCGATGGACAAACAGGAACAACATAGGCTCAAGAGGAATTAACGCAGAGTTGAAATTCTTCCAAGTAAAAGGGATGTGTAAGCTTGGAGGAGAAGCATCGCTGATCGTTGGATCCCATCCAAAATTCCCGACAGCATGAGGGCCGTCAGATCTAAATAAAATCAAGAAGAGCATGCGTGGAAGAGGAGGATAGATCTTAGGCGTTATATCTGAGCGCAGGATCCGACCACCGTTGGATCAGGGAAAACCTGCACGGTGTTTGAAGTGCAAGGAGAAAATGGGCTCACAAAATCCCGAAAGCAGGAGGACCGTCCATCTCAAGGGGTTATGTGGACCGTTGATCCGACTTCCTATCGGGGTTTTGAGGATCGAGAGTTGAAGAATTCAAAGAATAATAACCACAGGACTCGCGAAATCGTGATATGCAATACCCCGATATAATCTCGACCGTTGGATCGAGGAAAAATATGGACCGTTGATCCCAGTCCTTGTAGGAGTTTCGGGGATCGAGAGTTGGACATGTCAAAGTTTATTGACATCAGGAACCCCGAAATCACGATGTGTGAAATCCAAACTGAACCTGAATCGTCAAATCAAGATGTGATCTAGACCGTCGACCCAACTCACGACAACAAACCACGTCAGCTAGGGACACGTGGCACAATCAGGTAATGACAAGTGTCAAACTGATTCAACATTTTAGGCACATGTAAGTCATGAATTAGAGTGACACATGGCAGTATTCAACACGTGTCAATCCATGTGTTACGTCAGTAGATGGACACCATATCGGAGTTTCGCGGATCGCGACATCAAGAGGAATAGAAAACAAGGCAACAAGAATGCCGAAATCGCGATATGCGATATGACGATTCAATCACAGCCGTTAAATCAAGCTTGGATCTGGACCATTGATGTAACTCCATATCGAAGTTTCAGGGATCGCGACTTGGGGAGGCAAAGAACCCAATGCATCAAGAATGCCGATTTCGCGATATGCAAAATCACGATTCAATCGCAGCCATTAAATAGAGATCAGATCTGGACCGTTGATCATACTCCATATCGGAGTTTTGTAGATCACGACTTGGGGAGGCAAAGAACCCAATGCATCAAGAATGCTAATTTTGCGATTCAATCACAACCGTTAAATAGAGATCAGATCTAGACCGTTGATCATACTCCATATCGGAGTTTCGCGAATCGCAACTTGGGGAGGCAAAGAACCCTATGCATCAAGAATGTCGATTTCACGATATGCAAAATCATGATTCAATCGTAGACGTTGAATCAAGACCAGATCTAGACCATGGAATCATAGGACATGTGGCAAGTGATCAAAATTTCGCTGACTTGGGGTCAACGGAGCATAGTGTCGAAAATCACGAAATGAGAAATCGCGAAAGCGCTTTTTTGCATAGGCACTTGGTTATGACCATAGTCATATTGGGGAAGGAGCTAGTGCAGAAAAGTCTTGTATCGGAACTTTGGAGATCATGAAATAAAGTGTCAAGACACTCATCACAGAATTGCCGAATGCTGAAATGCCGAAATAAATGCAAGATCCCATGGATTCAATCCAACGGTGCAGATGAATTTGAACAAGATCGGAGGGCGACTGTAGCACGATACAGTGTAACTGCCAGAAACCGCTGATGGGTTCTGCCAGAGGACTCGAAGACACTACGGGATGACTAGAAGAGGAGGTGAAGAGTCTCTGAGAGGGATGAAGATGTTCGTGGAGGCGATTGACAGCTGATGAG
>ML810834.1:32481-44479 GCA_009831015.1 Picea engelmannii
AAATCATTATTCAATCACAGCCGTTAAATAGAGATCAGATTTGGACCGTTGATCATACTCCATATCGGAGTTTCGCGAATCGCGACTTGGGGAGGCAAAGAACCCTATGCATCAAGAATGTCGATTTCACGATATGCAAAATCACAATTCAATTGTAGTTGTTGAATCAAGACCAGATCTAGACCATGGAATCATAGGACATGTGGAAAGTCTTCAAAATTTCGCTGACTTGGGGTCAACGGAGCACAGTGTCGAAAATCACGAAATGAGAAATCGCGAAAGCTCTTTTTTGCATAGGTGCTTGGTTATGACCATAGTCAAATTGGGGAAGGAGCTAGTGCAGAAAAGTCTTGTATCAGAACTTTGGAGATCGTGAAATAAAGTGTCAAGACACTCAGCACAGAATTGCCGAATGCTGAAATGCCGAAATAAATGCAAGATCCCATGGATTCAATCCAACGGTGCAGATGAATTTGAACAATATCGGAGGGCGACTGTAGAACGATACAGTGTAACTGCCATAAACCGCTGATGGGTTCTTCTAGAGGACTCGAAGACACTACAGGATGACTGGCAGAGGAGGTGAAGAGTCTCTGAGAGGGATGAAGATGTTCGTGGAGGCGATTGACAGCTGATGAGCATTGAGGCCTGTAACTGAAATAGAGAAGGTGAGTTCGACTGTCACAGAGAAGATGAAGAGTCTTAAACTGCCAGAGAGGCTGAGGAATCTCAGTATAACATACAGTGATGATGGAGACGTGGGGCGAACCACCAGAGAAGCTGAAGAGTCACGATGATGATCAGACAGAGCACTCGAGAGGTGGAGGATAACGACACGGAGTCAGCATGCAGAGGCATTGCGAACATTGCATGCACAAGGTGCACAGAATCTAAAAATACACGGTACAGAGAAGAGATGATGCTGCTGTTGCTGTTGGAGTTGTTGTGGTCGCTGTGTAGAAGGATTGAAGTGTGAGCAAGGAGGCAGAGCGCAGAAGTAGAAATGCACAGAAGAGGAACTGTGCAGTGAATTGACATGGTGCACAAAGCATAAAAAGCAGAAAAACAGACAGAGCAAGTCATGTGTGCAGGAAGGCAATGAGGCAGACAGAGTAACAAAATGCAACAGAACAATGATGAGTCTGGTAAGCCATTGTTGAATGTATTATCACTGTAATAAGTTTCAGTAGCAAAGATTTATATTTTATGGAGGTTGGGAGGTGCTCGGGAGGACTGTTGTCCTCAGAGGTTCAAGTGGGTGCTTGAACACAGGGAGCTGTAGCTTCCATCTGGTTGCAGCCAGAGAGACCAGGGTGGCAGTGTGGTGCAAGGGAGAACTATTGTTCTCTGTTATACAGGTTTTTTGCCTGTATGATTGGAAGTTGGTGCTTCCATCCAGTTGGTGCTGGAAACACTCAGGGAGTTGGTGCTTCCTTCTAGTTGGTGCTAGAGAAACCAGGGAGTTGGTGCTTCCTTCTAGTTGATGTTGGAGAAACCAGGGAGTTGGTGCTTCCTTCTAGTTGGTGCTAGAGAAACCAGGGAGTTGGTGCTTCCTTCTAGTTGGTGCTAGAGAAACTAGGGAGTTGGTGCTTCCTTCTAGTGGGTGCTAGAGAAAACATCGAGTTGGTGCTCTCAACAAGTTGTAGCTTGCAAAGCAGAGGTTGTAGCCTCATTATGAGTTGGTGCTCATATGTATGATAATGTAAAGAATGTAATTATTACTTATCATATAAAGAAAAAGAGTTTTTTACCCTGTATGGGTTTCCTCGAAAAATATCTATCTCTGTGTTTCTGATATATGTGACTGATGATGAATGTGCCAATATTTATTTCCCTGCATTATTGTGATCATCATTCAGTGTTTCTGCAAAGAGTTTTAACAAAAGCATAATTGTTTAAGCTTGGTGACAACTGATTCACCCCCCCCTCTTAGTTGTCCAACAAATCTAACTTCATGGTGATCTCCATTGCCTCAGCCTGCGAAGCCATCTTCTATTGCATTAGAGGAACTCTGATGTGTGGTAAGAGGGAAACAATGAACCATTCCTTGTTGTGCTCCTATGGGATCTGAAAATTCAATCGACTGGTCAAGGTCTTGAATCTCTGATCGAATTCCCAAATAGGTTCAGCTACCTTCTGTTTGATCTCTTTCAGGTCTGTAGTACATTGTGATTTCGATTTGGGTTTCTTGAACTCTGCAATCAATGCATTCTTAATCTCATTCAACCGCTTAAGCTATGCAAGTCCTTGGACAAAATTCATGTACTAACTCAGTGCATGATCCCTTAGAGTAGTGCTAAACTGAGTTCTTTTAATAGCTTTGTCGATGACATTTTTAATATTCCATATGGATTCACATAGGAACCAGTGCTGATCATGATCTTCAGATCCATCTCCTCTAAAAATAGGGAGCCTCATATCATCTGCCATAGATCTTCCTAGGGTTCCTGATTGAGTATGTAGTGGACTACTAGTGACAATGCTCTGAACTCTTTGGTGGCTTGGATTAATCTGATTTCTTAATGCTACTGAATCAACAAGAGGGATAATAGTACTTACTTCGACAGTCTGCACAGTTCCTGAAGTTTCTGGCTCTTCCCGGCGAGGCTCTTCAACTTTTCCTTCTTCCTCCCTAACGGGTTATGAGTTCTCTTCGTTTGTCAGATATGCCTCTTCTCCATTGTAGAAACCCTCGTCCCCGTAGTTCTACTTAAACAGGTTCTCAAGGTGAACTTCTCTGAACACTCTCCCACTACGCATATGTCCAGCCTCTGTGTCATTGTTGCTGTCCGGATTCTTGAACATTAGATTTTCCAGATCTGATCGATCTACTGTATATTCAATATGTTCTTCTCATGCAATAATATCTTGATCCTCAACTTCAAAAAATGTAAAAAAATTCCTTTGGGTCCCTTGAAGAAATATCTCTTGACTTGGCTATATGACTCTACTCTATCAACAAAACAATTGGTGATGTACCCTCCAATGGTGCTATCAACCCAATGATATACTGCTCTTGACATGGCATTATCAAATCTATTGACCTTCTTGATTAACGTCGACGTATAGACCATAGGTGGCCTAGATCTGACCTCAAACTGGGTATCTTCTAACCTAGCTATCCACTCGTATAGCTCCTAATGGATTCCTCCAAAGAAAATCTCGTGTATATCAATAAAGATATATCTTCCTAACCAATCCTTTGCATTAAGATTAGGGTTCTTGTTCTGGGCTTCAACGAAGTCCTTTTCTTGATCCTCTATCCACTTATGAATCTCTGTCTTTGATGGGAACCACCTTGACATTCCCTCAAGAAGATTCCTGTATCGACGACGGAACCATTTGTTGGCATAGGGGCAGACCCAGGGTTCAGCTCCAAGAGCGCACCAACACGCCCTAACTACTGGCCCTTTCGGAAACACCTGCAAGGCAGATGCATTCTCACCTGAAGAAGCTATGGGGGGATTGCAGGACAAAGATGTATACAACCAAGGGGAATATCAAGTGGATCTAGTACTAGAATGACACAACATTTATATATCTCTTACCAGTTTAACTCTACTCCACACAACTATCTATCAGATCTAACAAAGTAATGTAATAACAATATATCAAAGGGAAAAGAGCATAGCATCAATCACACACAACACAAGGTATATGTGGTTCACCCTCTCTCTAGGGGTACATCCACATAACTGTGCTTTATAATATATTAAGGTGAAGCATACAGTTCTTGTCTGTGCTCTGAGCTAGTAGATATTGTTTCTTCTCCTTGCTATCTCTCCCCTCCCTGCGCACCCAGCTAGAGGGTTGATATTTGCACCCAACTGAAGATCTTACAATACAAAAGGCTCTCATAATCAACACTTCTCTCTCACAAAATATTATTCACTTGATCCCATAACAACAATAAAATCTCAATCAACTTGACACCAACCCATCCCAGGTCCTTTAGACCTCTATTTATACATTACAATCACTCACCAACATCCTTAGGCCAAAACCTAGGTGTCAAAACCCTAGGTGTATAAAACCCTAGGTCAACTTGACCCACGTTTTCAGGGCTTCGCTAGCCTGTCTTTCCTTCCTTCTTGCGTGGTGCTCCAAAGCATCCAACGGTGGATTTTTTCGCTTGCTGAGTTGTCCACGATCCTTCTTCTTTGCTGATCTATCATCCTTGGTCTCCTCATCCAACAACTTCTTCCTTTTACTTCTCTCTGTATTTTCTTCTCTTTTTCTCACTTCGACCGAATAACAGTCACTGTGTCTTCCGCACAGTTCAAATTTTGCCTTTTCTTCCTTGATCTTCATTTACTTTCATAATCAAGGGTCAACAAGATCATTCCTCCCTCTTACCTCTAAATGAGTTTCCTGTACACAAACTTCATATAGATTTGAAGGGTTAAACATAAGTATTGTATGCCTTAAGTAGCTATGCAAACCTCCAACGTATTTGAGTAAAGTTTCTTGAGAAGACAAATCTATACCCAAAACCAAATCTCTTCTCCTAAATTCTTGAGTGAAACTTTGCACATCTTGTCCTTTAGCTTTCCTAAAGTTTTTCCAATCCATAATAGCTTTTTGCATGTATGTGAATGGATAAAATTACCTTTTATTTGCAACAATAAAATCATTCCAAGGGGATACAAATTTACCATGTTTCTTCATGTCCTCTTGAGTTTTGGCTTCCCACCAAATGAGTGTTGCACTATCCAATCTTAAAGAAGCAAGCTGAATATTAGTTTCATCATCTGTGATTCTTTGTATCCTACAATACACTTCAATATGATGAATCCAGTTATCTAATTTCTCAACATTTACCTCTCCATTGTACATAGGAAATTCAAACTTAATATCAAGCTTTAGTAGAGGAGTTTGTAAAGGAGTTTTACCATGTTCTTTTGGAGAATTTGGAGGTGGTTGTGAAATTGTGGAAGAGGTGGAAGATGGAGGTGAAGGAGGTGGAGAATCACCACTCCCTCCATTTCCCTTTGGATTTTTATCACCAATGTATCCATTTCCCTTTGGAGGGTTGGAGCTTTATCCTTGCAATATTTCATTTATTTCTTCAAACAAAACTTTGACCATCTCAGTCATATCATAGAAATATCTTCTGAAAGTTTCTTCCCTTGAAGGAAGAGTTCCATGACTCTTCTCATGAGCCATACTTGGTGAATATCTCCTTGAAGCTTGAGGTGATTTTATAGTTGTCCTTCTTGAAAATTGAGAACTTGGATCTACAAGTTGAACTTCTCCTCTTTTGAGCTTCAACCTTGTAAGAATCATAAAACAAAACACTTGCAAACAATCAAGCCTTCAAAAACCTATGATCTGATACCAACTGATGTGAAAATGGAATGGATTTGTTTCCAATAGATCTTTAAAATGAAGAAGACTTGTCTCTTTTAAATTGAAAGTGTACAAAAGGTATGTGTTTGGGTAACTGGATCAAGTTACTAACACATAATTTTAATGATTTTTTACTTAATCATGAGCAACATATCAGACATACAAAAACCATAAAAAATGAACACATAACACAACAAATGATAATGGAGTTCACCCCTCTCTTGGGCTACATCTCCCGGTCCAGATTCCCTTGGATCATTTTCATTATTCTTAAAAAGTGATCTTACAATTCTCAAAATACAAAACATCTAGCTCAAATGGCTTCAGAACATCCAAAAACCCCTAGCTGGGATTTTTTGGCACCTGGTTTGGCCAAAAAATGAATAAGTTACACCTCCTGGAATTTTTCACCTTCAAGCTTGTTGTACTTGCTCGCCAAATTGCACCCACTGACAGAATAACTCGGCCTCTATGTGTTTTTTGTGCCAAAACCCAACACATGCAATGGTTCCTACAAAATGGGCAAAATTGTAGGACCGTTAGTGCGCTGGCCCCTTTTCTCGGCGGAGGTGTTGGTCGCATGGGGGGAATATGGCCACATCCCATCGCCTTTCTCGACTCCCCATGGATAAACTATTGCATAGACCCCACGCCATTGGTCATGTGGAGTGGCCAAGGATCCATACCCATCAAGCTAAACACCAGTGGAAATCCCCGCACCAAAGTATAGGGTCGTATGGAATGATTGTATGCATTGGGGGCTATACAATGGACCGGGGATAAACATTTAAAACCCTGCGAAATGGTTATAAAGTGTGGTCATATATGGTGTATGTGACAAGGTTTGAACCAGGGGCTAGGGCTAAGCCCCATCCCTTTCCTCCACCAACCATACCAAACTTGTAATTCAAATAAATATTAACAGGCTATAGGGGTAAGTAACACATGTAGGCGGGCTGGTAGCCCGACCTACGTTAGAGCTCTCCCAACCTTAGAGGTCCCAAGTTCAATCCTTGTGGACTCCATTACAATTTTAATTTGTTAACCAATGACGGGGTGCCATGTGGTAGCCCCTGTCTGGGCCATGTGGCACCTTCCCATTCTCTTTCCCGATGACACATGTCGACCAATCATTGATCTACGTCAATTGCCAAATAGATCAACCACGTCACCCTTAAAACATGTCACATGCCACGTGTCATAGTTGTACCCTGCCACGTCAGCACCTATGCACCATGGGAAATCCACGTCACCTACCACATGTTTCAATTGTACCCTGCCACATCAACACTATATGGTCATACGAAATGTACGGTCATCTGCCACGTCAACATTGTACGAACTGTACTGTCAACAAAATTTTGCATGTTTGAAAAAATGAACAAAACATGATATCTTGCTCATACGACATCCATTTCAGCTCGTTCAAGTTGCCTTGGTTTTGTGAGGACGAGGCCTATGTGCATGTCGATTTTCAAGAAATTCTAAGTACTTTGATTTTTGAGAAAAATTTGATCCCCTGGATCAGCCCTCCATGATTTGGTTGATGGAAATGACCTCCTTGGGGTGGTCCCCAAGATTGTGGGGGGTTTTTGGTGTATGAAGGTTGAGTTTTCCCCCCTTCTATCAATTGGGTAACCATTGGGGTATGACCGGTAAGAGGGGGTTTCCCCCAGTTGGGATTTGCATGTTGGAGGTCGGTTGCCCCCCAGAAGGGATTTGACCCACATTTGGGTTTAGTTGTGTGGTAAGGTTTTGCATTTTGTGATGCGAAGATGTCCCAATAGGATTATTTGGAGTATACAAAGTTGTAGTTTGAAGAGGTATATGAGGTGTAACAGTCAATGTACTTTGCAACTGACTCAGTAACATGACTCCTGTTTCACTATGAACTTGCCCTGAAGTGGTAGCAATATTGATTGTTGGTTCAATGGGACGGTCAATGGGCTAACCTGACGGTCCTGCCTCTGCACCGATGGTAGTAGAGGCATGTAGGGGTTAAAAGGCGATTAACTAAAATTAATTTTTTCATAAAGGTCTCATCTAGATGGAGTTCTCCATATCTAACAAGCAAGAGTTTGATGTGGATATACCATTTCAAAAGAACAGACAGGGGTAGTGTACTCTTCGTTAAAATTTGGTTGTACTGGTTCCATATCTAATTGATTATATGGCCTTCACGATAATTTAGGGTAATATTCTACTATAATGTTAACTGAGGAATCCAATTGTACGAGGAGTGGATCGAGAGGAACTTGCAAAGAGGGGTTTATAGGAAGGGTGCCTTCCTCAACCGTAACTAAGGCTCTATTAGGATTTGCTATCAAAGGAGTATAAGCACTCCTAGCATCTGAATGGTTCTCAACCTCTTCACGATAAGTGTCTTCATGTGAGTTAGGAGGTAAGGGTTTGTATCCTTTTAGATGCAACCATTGCATCCTACGTGATCTATGAATACCTTTATTGGCCATAGTAGCAAATTTTTAAGACAACTTTAAGTAAACAAACAACACTCGCTAAAAAATCTAGAAGACCAACAAGAAAACACTTACTTCTCTCAATGAAAGCACTAGTTGGTGATGAAATCCAAAATCATGTGATCAAAGTGAGAAGGGGCTAGGATATAAGCGGGTGGATCAGTTACGTTGGTGACCTTCTTAACAAACTTCCTCATGGTTTTACCCGTGGGTTACCCTCCAAGGATCCTAAGTGAGTATGACCAACGTCTGTTTCAGAAACAATGAAGACTTCCCTTCACTGTCGCCTCGTGTAAGGACCCTAAAGATTGTGGCTACTAAGGATACCAACCCGTAGTTAGCCTCTGGGTGGGTATAGTCGATAGTCAAGTCTGAACATATGGGCAGGATATCAAGTCAAAAATCCTTCAAGATAACTGAGGACAAGTGGATTGGTAAACTCCAGAGGATCCTGAATGGATTCAGAATTCATGAAGCTCCAAGACCAAATGAAAACAATTAAGCCTCAATAAGAACCCCCAATATATGATCGTACTACTACGAATGATTAATCCTCAGAGTGATAATCTCTGTTGCTCTCTTGAACATGACCTTGTGCATAAACCCTGTGTGAGAGGGGGATCCTAGCTATGACTATAATTGGATTTACTCTCCCTATCACAAGATTTTGAGTTTGTCTTGAATGCTTTGGAGAGTTATTCTCACAGCCTATTCCAAAGCTCTAGTCCTAGTCTAGTGTTGGTGTAAAGATCTTAAAAATAAAAAGTTTATAGTTTGGTTTTAATTAGCATTCATTTTCATGGTTGTTCATTACACAAAGGTGAATGAAAGTGAAACTAATGATTTTTGATACTTGACTCCAAAAAGATGAAAAAAATGAGATGAAAAATTTATTTTCAATGAACTTCTAGCTATGGGAAGGAGAAGAGTTTCTTTACTAAGCACTCAAGAATGAAAATTTTTATGCTATTTCATTCTGAACAAGAATTCTAACAAATGCCAAATTATAAAGAAAACCTTTCCAATATTCAAAACCAATGCATACAAGTATTTATTTGTTTGATTGGAAATGTAAATTGAAAAGCTCGTGTTATGCTTCTTACTTTCACTAATAATGAAAAATGACTTCACTGCAGTGATTTTGAAAAATAAGGAGCAAAAGAATACAAACAAAGACACTCTCAATAGTCAATAAGAGACTAAAAGAAGAACAAACTATCCACTCAAAGAAAAACACCAAAAAGAAAAAAATCAGACTTAATAGCCTTCCATAATTGAGTAAGGGATCAAAGACAAAGAGAAAAATGCCAAGATCAATGAATTTCCTTACAAAAACCTCTAATCAATCAGATAATCGAAAAGATCAACACAAAGAAACCAATTTTAGGAGAAAACAATTGATTTTTCAGTAAGGAAAGACAAACCCAATCAAGACTAAAAGAATGAAAAGCAACAAGTTTTAAGTCAAACAGAAAACATGATCTGACAGAATAGGATATGAGCCAAACAGGAAGATCAAAGGACTATACCCAGTGAGAAAACAATCAACAATTTTTCAAAAAGAAAGAAAAATCGGCGCTATGTATATCAAGGCACCAGAGCGCTACAACACTCCCTAATACACTCTGGGGGAGCGTTAATCTAACTATCAATGCTCTGACTTAAACTGGAGAGGGTGCTAGTCTTGAGACAAAATTTGGAAAAACCCAAAAAACACAAAAAATCAGGGAAATTCGATCAGAGACTCTATACAACAACTTGGAAAATATGATAATATGTAAGGACAAATTTAAATCAACAGATGATATCTAAACATAGACAAAAGGTAGAGACAAAACAAGGAACGAATGAAAACTGAAAATTCGCTCCCTAGTGGAGTCGCCAATTTCTGTTACGAAATAATTCCCCTGCGGATAGGTGAATCTTCCCTCGGAGTACAGACCCCTCTACTGATATAGAAAAATACCTTTGGACACTATCGTTCCTATAGACTAATTATGCCCATAAAAAAAAAGAGTAAGAGGGATAATTTGATGTACCTCACTTTTGAAGATTGTCCACACTGCTCCAATCCGTGAGTTTTGAATAGTACTTGCGATGGATGACAAGAGACAAACATCTCATACTCTAATGGATTAGATAAAATTGATCTATCTATGAAGGATTAAAACAAACATAGAAAAATACTTGTAAACACATATTAGAAGGAAATAGGCCAAGTATATTGATGAGAAATTTAAAGAGACACTTACAATCTTCAGAGGATGTTGCAACTTCTCCAAGTCCTCCTTGTCCAACCCCTTTCTCGAAAGAACCACGATCAGAATAAAAATGCTTTGTTGATTATTTCTCCTCCTTGTTTACCATGAGAATGCCTCCATTTATAGGCTTTGAGAGGCTCAACCACCTTGGTTATATTCGGAATTAGTTGAGGATATGACTCCATTAGTTGTGATATATCCCTTAGATGCATCCTGAGGGTTAGATTCGAGCCAAACCAACTTGAGCCATCCATAGTTGTCCTTAGAGAAAAAGGGGATTTCTACCAAGATTTTCTCAACCAATTCGATGCTCCCTTACAATGGGAAACATAACGCTTCAACTAACCCTGCTAGATAGGCAAATAGCGTTAGCACTCCCTGCATACGAGCATGGGAGTGTTGATCTTCCAAACATTTCCAAGATGATCATTTATTATAGAAAAACACTTTGTTCCTACTGTTAAATGATGGGGCTTCTTCTTATTCTAAAATGCTTTAGGGGTTGTATCAAGTGTTTCCAAGGTGTCATTCGAGATGTGACACTTATGTGATGAGAATGTGATACTTACAAAAATGAGAATGTGACATTATCGAAGTGAGAAAATTTGATTTGTAAAAAGAGGGGTCCAAGGGGAAAATTACCCATCTATATTGATTTAACCCATTTTCCTAAATTTGCTAATTTTATATGAACCTTCCCATTTCTGATTGAGTGTGAGTGTGAGTGGTCACATCCCAAAGTTATTGGGCACATGGGGGTTGAGTATAATCATCTTGGGGAAGAGTGCGAGTCAAGAAAGAAAAGCCAAAGAGAGGAAATTTTTATGGGTTGGGACAATACTTTTTAGTTAGTCAAGTTTGTGCATGGGAGAAAAGGAGAGCTCCATAAATAGATCTTGGAGTTAGTGCAACCATGGAGGGAGAATTCTAGAGAATGATGGAGTGTAATTGGAATGAATGGGCACTACAAAATTGAAGATCTATCTTGTCATGCATGAAGAGTGAACTCATGTGTGAGTTTCACTAAAACAACTAGAGGTTGTTGTTGGTTTGCTGATATTTTTCCTAGCAACAATTTTCCTTGAGTTGCCAGCTGAGATATTCCTAGCTACCTTTGCCAGAGAGACACTGATAAAATAATGTCTCATTCATTGGGTTAGCATTTATAAATGGATGGTACATCCATTGCATTATCCTTGATAAACGAATGGTGCATTCCTTGGGTTGGACAGGTCAAGAGGAAGATAACTATTGGAAAATTGGGATAGTTGTAAGAGAATATCAATTGGATTGAGAGTTCTATGAGTTGTGAGTGGATGGTGAGAGACCACCCTATTTTTTGTATTTAAAACCTTAGCTTGGGGGTGACTGACTATTGACATTTGGAACAATCAGTCTATGGTTGGGAGGAATGTCCGTCCCAAGCAACTGGTTGCAAAACTATTGTGAAAAGATAAGTGTTTTATCTTGTTGTTGTGTTAAATTATGTGTTTAATTGTTGTGCATGAACTCTGTGTAAATGAGAATGATTTATATGTTGTTGTAATGAGTTGTGAGTGGATGGTGAGAGACCACCCTATTTTTTGTATTTATAGCCTTAGCTCAGGGGTGACTAACTATTGAAATTTTGAACAATCAGTCTATGTTTGGGTGGAATGTCCGTCCCAAGCAACTGGTTGCACAACTATTGTGAAAAGATAAGTGTTTTATCTTGTTGTTGTGTTAAATTATGTGTTTAATTG
The DNA here is from genome assembly GCA_009831015.1 of Picea engelmannii. NCBI lineage: Eukaryota > Viridiplantae > Streptophyta > Pinopsida > Pinales > Pinaceae > Picea > Picea engelmannii. The sequence continues at coordinate 44,311 of ML810834.1, forward strand.
TTGTGCATGAACTCTGTGTAAATGAAAATGATTTATATGTTGTTGTAATGCATTTTTTAGTTTTATTTCATGTTGATTATTAGCATGTTGTATATGCATCTATTTTATGGTTGTAGATGGTAGCTAAATCTGTTTTAATTCGTAGTTGTAAGCTACATGAAGTTGGCGA
>ML810834.1:67350-80331 GCA_009831015.1 Picea engelmannii
TGGGGCTGTTTGAAGCCCCACACATCCTCTAGGTGGATACAAGTGGCCTCTCACCTAATTTAACTGGATTATTTTGTATGTTTTCATGTTAGCACATCTTGTTGTACTTCTAGGGCCGTTTTGGGGCCCTAAAAATTGTTTTTTTGGCTCGCCATAGTCAAAATTTAGGCAAAATATGAGTTTGACAGCTAAATGTGTAGCTCTTTGAAATACCTTTCCAATGGGCTATCACTCACCTAAAATAGAGGTTGTATGTAAAAGTTACGACCCTGGGAATTTGAGGTACCAAATTACACCAACTTAGCCATAGGGCCCACATGACTTTTGGTGTTTCACCTTCTAGGGTTAGGTTTTTGGATGTCTAGGGTTTTGGAATTCATGAGTAATATCAAAAAGGCCTCTGGAGCCTCATTGTATTCCATTATTCTCAGATGGATGAGTGTAGAAGCCACATCTATTTTCAGAGATAGCTACCACCATTCGAGCAAGTGTTTCAATTCTACAGTTTTACAGTTTCATCCTATTTCATTATTTAATATAAGATATTGTTCACTAGATATTGTGTTATTCTTCATATCTCTGTGTTTATTGTATTCAGTCTATTAATCAGTTGGTTCCGCTCCTAAATCTGGATCAGTGGAATCCAAGCGGCCTGCTCTTCATTTGTTTTTCTTCTTACATGTCCCCAACAAGATCTGGGTACAAGAAGTTGGGACTCAAACCAATCAATACATTACAAGATCGGTCATGCCGAGCCCAGAAAAAACCCATGGGGGACGAAAAGAAAGATGATGGAGTAGGGGATCCTATTAAAATGTTGCTCGAGGAATCCATCACGCGATAAAGGAACGAAATGATGGACAACTTTGCACAGATCCTTCGACGATTGCCCATAGGAGAAGCATCTTCATCAAGTGGCCATGCAACCTCCTTCAAGGTAAAAGTAAATTTTGATATTCCATTATTTGAAGGACGATAGATGCATATGCTATAGATAAATGGTTGAATCTTCTAGAAGGATATTTTTTGGTCCACAATTTTTCTGATAGGGAAAATATCACTTTTCACTCCTCAAGGTCATTCCCCATGTTAAAGACTGGTGGCATACGTACTTTGAGCAAATGTTCGTGGAGGAATCTACAATGTTTGGGGTGGCCCCTACATGGGATTCCTTCTGGGATGCCATTAAATAACAGTACTACCCATTTGGAAGCTATGAGGACCAGTACACTAGATGGACCACCCTACATCAAGAAAGGGACCAGAGGAAGGAGAACGCCTTTTTCACTCGCAGATGCGGGTAAAGGGGGCTCTGATTCATTTCATTGTTGATAGAGGTAGTCAGAAGAACCTGATTTCATCAGAGGTCATCAAGCGGTTTGACCTGCCAATGACACTGCAACCACAACTCTACACCATCAGCTGGTTTTTCCAAGGAAGAGATCATCGTGTTAGCCAACAGTGTCATATGCCCTACGACACAAAGCCTTTCAAAGATGAGGTACTGTGTGATATTTATCCCCTTGAATTTTGTGATGTTATTTTAGGACAACCATATTTGTGGAAGCATCATGTTGTGTATGAGTCTAGACCCCACAGTGTTATTATTAATTTGGGTAGACAATTGTATAGGATCCTAGAGGTAGCGTCCCCTACTTCTATTTCTTTAATCTCTGCTAAGCAATGCAGTAAGTCATTTCACAGATCGGGAAGTTTGTCTTCTTTGTGATCCATGGTCATAGTAAGCAGAAGGTTGTCGTCACATCCATGGACTCTACACAACACCTCTCTTTGAAGCATAAGCAAGTGGACAGAATCATGGAAGAATACAAAGATATCTTCTCCTCACCTACAGAGGTACCAACACACTGCCAATTCAAGCATCCAATTGATCTGACCCCCGACTCACCTTTACCTAATGGACTAGTCTATCGGCACTCGCTGATGGAAAATGAGGAAATAAGGTATCATATCCCAGAGATTCTTCAAAAGGGGAACATCAGACCTAAATCCTCCCCTTGTGGAAGCCCGATTGTATATGTGCATAAGAAGGACGAGACTTGGTGAATATGCATTGATTACAGAGCTTTAAACAAAATCACAGTCGGGAACTGCTACCCCATTCCTGGGATTGATGAACTTCTTGACCAACTCAAGGGGGAAAAGGTATTCACCAAGATTGACCTAAATTCTGGCTACCACCAGGTTCCAATTGAACCAACTGATGTATGGAAGACAACCTTCAAGTCTAAATAAGGTCTCTAGGAATGGCTAGTCATGCCCTTTGGCTTAAAAAATGCACCAACCACTTTCATGAGGTTGATGGATGATGTATTGAGACCCTTCACCAGCTCATTTGTGGTAGTATATATAGATGACATCCTCATCTTCAAAAGAACATGGGAGGATCAAATGCAACATATTCAAGAGGTTTTGAGCACTCTGCGGCAGCAGAAGCTTTATGCCAACTTGGAAAAAATCTTTTTGGAATGAACAAGGTCCAATACTTGGGATACATTGTTGATGAGCATGGGCTACATGTTGACCCAACTAAGATCCAATAATCTGTGATTGGCCAGCCCCGACCACACTGACCGAGCTTCAGAGCTTCTTGGGACTAGCCAACCTGTAACGACGGTTCGTGTTGGGATTCTCTCATATTGCATGGGCCCTCAACCAGGTGACCAAGGGTGGTGGTATGGCCAAATTCATGTGGGGGAAGGAGAAACCATGAGCATTTGATGATCTAAAGAATCACTTGTGCTCATCTCCAGTACTCTCCTTGCTCGATCTACAACAACCATTTGAGATTGAGACCGATGCATCTGACAATGTTGTGGGCGCATTTCTCACTCATCAAGGGCATCCGGTGGAATACTATAGTGACACACTCTATGATACTGTCCGGAAATACCCCACCTATGATAAGGAAATGTATTACATTGTACAAGCCTGTCGTCAATGGAAAAATTACATTCTTGGGAAAGAGACGATCATACACACTGATCACAAGCCTTTGCAGTTCATATAGGCACGTGGGAAATTGCAGAATGACCACCATCAGAAGTGGTCCACCTACCTGCATCAGTTCCATCTCAACATCAAGTATAATATAGGTATCTCCTATCATGTCACTGACTGCCTTAGTTGGCCTCCTGTGTCTACACTCACCACTAGGCTCCATTCCTATGGACATGAAGAATCTGAGTGCCCCCAACTTTATAAGCAAGATCCAGACTTCACCACCACCTATCAACTCTTGGGTACAAGAAAAACTGTCACCAATTTTCAAATTCAGGAAGGAATCTTATGTCAATTGGGACATCTCTCTGTTCCTACAAGAGAGCGTGTAAAGTTGATTTGGGAAGCCCACTATAGTTGGGGGGTGGGACATTTAGGCATATAAAAAACTGTTGTCATTCTTCAGAAACATTTTTATTAGCCCAAAATTCGACAGGATGTCAACAAGTATATCAGATCTTTCATTGCCTATGCCATTTCTAAGACAACCATCAAGAAGCAAGGATTATACACCCCTCTTCCTATTCCTGAGAAGACTTGGGAATCCATCTCAATGGATTACATGTCTGGCTTGTCATTCACCAAGAAAGGAAATGACTGTGTGTTTGTGGTCCTTGATCATTTTTCAAAGATGGCCATCCTCACAGCCTGTAAGAAGAATGTCACAGTGACAAATACTTCCAAGCCCTTCTTCGAACAAGTGTGGGTCCACTTTGGGATACCACAGACCATCATCTCTGACGGAGACAACAGTTCCCTCAACATATTTTGGTTGAGTATCTAGTCTCTATTGGACACCAAGCTCACAAAATCCACTGCTTTCCACCCCCAAATCAATGGCCAAATAGAGGTCATCAATCGGATGATTTTGCAAATCCCGTGCATGTACAATTATAAGCATCCACGTACATGGGACAAGAGTCTCCCATATGTCCAACATAGTTAAAACAAGGCTCTCCATAGTTCCACCAACCATAGCCCATTTTAGGTGGGTCTGGGATTCCAACCCTTGGGACCCATTGATGTTGCACTTCCTCTTGTTACTACATAGAAAAACTCTTCCCTTGATTAGTGTGCGATCGACAAAGCCACCAGATTCATTGAGAAAATTCAACACATCCGCCAACAAGTCCAGGAGATTTTGCAGAAATCCAATGCTAAGTACAAGCAGCGCCATGATCAACACAAGATACCACACCAGTTTCAGGTTGGCGACAAAGTCTGGTTACATTTGTAGAAGGAGCATCTCACCAGGCCCCATCAGAATCTTTTCCCACTTTGTTATGTGCCTTACATTATCACCAAGATTGTGGGTAACAATGCTTTTGAGATCAACACTCCACCATTCCTTGGCCTGCATCTAGTATTCAATGTGGACCTCCTTCAACCATATTTTCCACCATTATTGGACACCTCTGAGATTGAAGAATAGTTGAAACCAATAGAGCTCAACCCTGACTACATGGAACAAGCATCCACTGATCAGATAATGGACTCACAGGTCAAGGGAACTCGCCAACAGAGGATCCAGTGTTATTGGGTTGTCAAGGTAGGGAAACTTCTACACCAAGGCAAGTGTCTCACCCGGGGCCAAATCCAACAAAAGTTTCCTCACCTGATGGGGGAAATCAACGCAATGAAGACCATTGCTTCCTAAGGGGGGAGGATTGATCTAGCTGGATATTGGTGGCCAAACTTCTATTCCAACTGGCTCCTCGTGTCTGTTTTTTGTTTAACATGTTCTTTTGTACTTCTTTGTAATTGTGGGTTCTACACTTTTGGGGTTGTCTTAAGCCCCACACAGACTCCAGGTGGATACAGGTGGACTCTCGCCTAATCCAACTGGATTATTTTGTATGTTTTCATGTCAGCACATATTTTTGTACTTCTAGAGTTGTTTTGGGGCCCTAAACTTTTTTTTTTGGCTCCCCACATTCAAACTATAGATGGAGTCAGAGCTTGATGGTGAAATGTGTAGTTCTCTGAAATACCTTTCCAATGGGCTATCATGTGCCTAAAACAAAGTTCATATGAACAATTTACGACCTTGGGAAGTTGAGGTACCAAATTACACCAACTTACCCATAGGGCCCACATGAATTTTGGCATTTCACCTTCTAGGGTTAGGTTTTTGGATGTCTAGGGTTTTGAAATTCATGAGTAATATAAAAAAAACCTCTGAAGCCTCATTGTATTCCATTTTTCTCGGACATATGTGCGTAGCAGACACATCTCTTCTTAGAGATAGATACCACCATTCAAGAAAGTGTTTCAATTCTACAGTTTTATAGTTTCATCCAATTTCATTATTTAATAGAAGATAATGTTCACTGGGTATTGTGTTATTCTTCATATCTCAGGGTTTATTGTATTCAGTCTGTTAATCAGTTAGTTCCAATCCTAAATCTAGATCAGTGGTATCAGAGCAGTCTTCTCTTATTTTATTTTTCTGTGTGCATGCCCCCGACAAGATCTGGGTACAAGAAATTGGGACTCAAACCAATCGAGCCATTACAAGATTGGTTGCGCTGAGCCTGACAACAACCCATGGGGGATGAAAAGAAAGATGATGGATCATGAGATCTTATTAAAATGTTACTCAAGGAAGCCCTCGCACGAAAAATGAATGAAATGATGGAAAAATTCACGCAGATCCTTCGACGACTGCCCACAAGAGAAGAATATTCATCAAGCGACCATGAAACCCCCTTCAAGGTACATGTGAATTTATATATTTCATTATTTGAAGGACTAATAGATGCAGATGTTGTAGATAAATGGTTGAATCTGCTGGAAGGATATTTTTTGGTCCACAATATTTCGATAGGGAAAATATACGTTTTGCACTCCTCAAGGTTGTTCCCCATGTTAAAAATTGGTGGGATAATTACTCTGAGCAAAGGGTCGTGGAGGAATCTACAATTTTTGTGGTGGCCCCTACATGGGATTCCTTTCGGGATGCCATTAAAGAATAGTGCTACCATGTTGGAAGCTATGAGGACCAGTACACCAGATGGACCACCCTACGTCAAGAAAGGGACCAGGAAGTACCAGATTTCACCAATATTTTCCATACCCTATGCACCAAATTGGGTATCAAATACTCTGAGAGTCATATGGTGCTCAAATACCACATCTATTTGCATAGATACATTCAAACATAAATGGATTTCCTGGACATCGTCTCATTGGGCACAGATTATAGATACGCTGTCAAGATCAGACATAATTTTAAGAAGAAAAGGAGAGAGTTTGGATCTACAAACCCCTCAGAGCTGAAATAGGGCAAAGGCATCCCCAACCCACATAGAAAGGGACCAAGTTGTGATGGACACCCTCATGAAAAATAGTCCAAGCTGCAACACAAGAAGGGAAATGAGAAGACAAAGAAGGACATGGTAAAATGGTGTGAGTACCATAAAAGTCCTTGGCACAACACTGAAGAATGTCGCTCCAAGCAGTCCCTCATGGCCAAGCTAAAGGCTTCCAAGTCAAAGGTGGATTCTGATTCCAAGTCAAATCTCGAATATGGGAGGCAGATTATCGATGTTGAACCCAGTTCCATTGTAGCTACCACCAAATTCCGACCAAGCAAACTGAAAGAATTAGAGGAAGGGGAACGCCTCTTTCACTCGCATATGTGGGTAAAGGGGGCTCCGCTTTATTTCATTGTCGATAGAGTTAGTCAGAAGAACCTGATTTCACCAGAGGTCATCAAGCGGCTGGACCTACCAATGACACCACACCCGCAACCCTACACAATAGGCTAGCTTCTCCAAGGAAGAGATCTATGTGTCATCCAACAATGTCGTCTGCCCTACAACATCAAGCCTTTCAAAGATGAGGTACCGTGTGATATTGTTCCCCTTGAACTTTGTCATGTTCTTTTAGGACAACCATATTTGTGGAAGCGTCATGTTGGGTATGAGTATAGACCTCACAGTTTTATTGTTACTTTGGGTAGACAATTGTATAGGATCCCAGAGGTAGCGCCACCTACTGCTATTTCTTTAATCTCTACTAAGAAATGCAGTAAGTTCATTTCACAGACCGGGAAGTTCATCTTCTTTGTGATTCGTAGTCACAGTAAGAACAAGGTCACCACCACATCCATGGCCTCTACAAAACGCCTCTATTTGCAGCAAAAGTAAGTGGAAGAGATCATGGAAGAATACAGAGACATTTTTTCCTCACCTACAGGGGTACTGACAGAATTCCAAGTCAAGCATCCAAATGATATGGCCCTTGACACACCTCTACCTAATAGACCAGTCTATTGGTGCTCACTGATGGAAAATGATGAAAACAGGGATCATATCCGAGAGCTTCTTCAAAAGGGGCATATTAGACCCAACTCCTCCACTTGCGGAAGCCCAATTGTACTAGTGTAGAAGAAGGGCGAGAATTGACGACTTTGCATTGATGACAAAGCCTTAAACAAAATCATAGTCAAGAACCACTACCCCATTCCCAGGATTGATGACCTTCTTGACCAAATCAAGGGGGAAAAGTTCTTCAGCAAGAATTACGTAAAGTCTGGCTACCACCAGGTTCCCATCGATCCAACTGATGTATGGAAGACAACCTTCAAGTCTAAAGAAGGTATCTATGAATGGCTAGTCATGCCCTTTGGATTAACAAATTCACCAACCACTTTCATGAGGTTCATGGATGATGTATTGAGACCCTTCACCAACTCCTTTGTGTTAGTATATATAGATGACATCCTCATCTTCAGCAGAACAAGGGAGGAGCACATGTGACATATTAAACAGGTTTTGAGCACTCTGCTACAAACAAAATATTTATGACAACTTGGAAAAATACTCTTTTGGAATGAACAAGGTCCAATACTTGGGCTACATTGTTGATGAGAATGGGGTACATGTTGACCCAACTAAGATCCAAATCATCCATGACTGGCCAACCCCAACCACACTGACCAAGCTTCAGAGCTTCTTGGGACTAGCCAACTTCTACCGATGGTTCGTGTTGGGACTCTCCCATATTGCATGGGCCCTCAACCAGGTGACCAAGGGTGGTGATAGGGACAAATTTGTTTTGGGGAAGGAGAACCAATGAGAATTCGATGATCTGAACCATCACTTATGCTCATCTCTAGTACTCTCCTTTCTCGATCTACAACAACCATTAGAGATTGAGACTGATGCATTTGACTATGTTGTAGGCACAATTCTCACTCATCACGGGCATCTGGTGGCATACCATAGTGAGACACTCTCTTATACTATCTGGAAATACCCCACCTATGACAAGGAAACATATTCCATTGTACAATCATGTCGTTAATGGAAACATTACATTCTTGGGAAAGAGACGATCATACACACTGATCACAAGCCTCTGCAGTTCATACAGACATAGGGGAAATTTTAGAATGACTGCCATCAGAAGTGGTCCACCTACCTGCAGCAGTTCCATATCAACATCAAGTATAAGACATGTATCTACAATCATTTCGTTGACTGCCTCAATCGGCCTCCTATGGCTGCACTCACCACTATGCTCCATTCCTGTGGACATGAAGCATCTGAGTGGCCCCAACTTTATCAGCAAGATCCAGACTTCACCACCACCTATCATCTCTAGGGTACATGCGCCACTGTCACAAATTTTCACATTCAAGATGGACTCTTATGCCACCTGGGCCATCTCTTTGTTCTTACAAGTGAGCGTGCAAAGCTAATTTGGGAATCCCACTATAGTTGGGTGGTAGGACATTTTGGCATAGAGAAAACTGTGGTTGTTCTTCAGGAACATTTTTGTTGGCCCAAACTTCGACAGGACGTCAAAAAGTATATCATATCTTTCACTTCTTGTGCCATTGCCAAGTCATCCATCAAGAAGTAAGGCTTATATACCCCTCTTCCTATTCCCGAGAAGCCTTGGGAATCCATCTCAATGTATCACATTTCTGTCTTGTCATCCATAAAGCAAGGAAATGACTGTGTGTTTGTGGTCGTTGATCGGTTTTTGAGGATGGACATCCTCACATCCTGTAAGAAGAAAGTCGCATCAACATATACTGCCAAGATATTCTTCGAATGAGTGTGGATCCACTTTGGGATACCATAGACCATCATCTCTGACTGAGACAACAGGTTCCTCAACACATTTTGGTTGAGTCTCTGGTCTTTGTTGGAAACCAAGCTCACAAAATCCACTTCTTTCCACCCCAAAACCGATGGCCAAATAGAAGTCGTCAATTAGATGATTGTGCACATCCTGCGCATGTACAATTATAAGAATCCACGTACATGGGACGAGAGTCTCCCATATGTCCAACACAGTTACAACATGGCTCTCCATAGTTACACCGACCATAGCTCATTTCAGGTGGGTCTGGGATTCCAACCCTTAGGACCCATTGATGTTTCACTTCCTCTTGCCACCACAAAGACAAAATATTCCCTTGATCAGTCTGCGATCGAGAAATCCACCAGATTCATTGAGCAGATTCAACACATTCGACAATAGGTCCAAGAGATTTTGCAGAAATCCAATGCTAAGTACAAGCAATTCCATGATCAACACAGGTTACCACACCAGTTTCAGGTTGGCGAAAAAGTATGGTTACATTTGCAGAAGGAGCATCGCATTGGGCCCCAACGAAAGCTTCACCCACTTCATTATGGGCCTTACACTATCACCAAGGTTGTGGGTAGCAATTATTTTGAGCTCAACACTCCACCCTTCCTTGGGATGCATCTAGTATTCAATGTGGACCTCCTTCGACCATATTTTACACCATTATTAGACACCTCCGAGATCGCAAAATAGTTAACACCAATAGAGCTCAACCCTGACTGCATGGAACAAGCATCCACTGATCATATAGTGGACACACAGGTCAAGGGCACTCGCCAACAGAGGATCCAACTTTATCGGGTTGTCAAGGAAGGGAAAATCCTACACCAAGTCAAGTGGCTCACCCGGGGCCAAATCTAGCAGAAGTTTCCTCACCTGATGGGGGAACTCAATGCAATGGAGACCATTTCTTCCTAAGGGGGGAGGATTTATCCTGGTGGATATTGGCGGCCACCCACCTATTCCAACTAGCTCCTCGTGTCCATTTTTTGTTCAACATGTTCTTTTGTATTACTTTGTAATTGTGGGTTCTACACTTCTGAGGCTGTTTGAAGCCCCACACATCCTCTAGGTGGATACGGGTGGCCTCTCACCTAATCCAATTGGCTTATTTTGTATGTTTTCATTTCAACACATCTTGTTGTACTTCCAAGGCCGTTTTGGGGCCCTAAACATTGTTTTTTTTGGATCACAACAATCAAATTGTGGATGAAGTTAGAGTTTGAAAATGAAATGTGTAGCTCTCTAAAATACCTTTCCAACAGGCTATCACACACCTAAAACTAAGGTCGTATGCAAAAGCTACGACCCTGGGAAGTTGAGGTACCAAATTACACCAACTTACCCATAGGGCCCACATGACTTTTGGGGTCTCGCCTCCTAGGGCTAGGTTTTTGGATGTCTATGGTTTTGGCATTCATGAGTAATATCAAAAAGGCCTTTGGAGCCTCATTTTATTCCATTTTTCTTAGATGGATGTGTGTAGTAGCCACATCTCTTCTCAGAGATAGCTACCACCATTCGATCAAGTGTTTCAATTCTACAATTTTAAGTTTCGGCCTATTTCATTATTTAGTAGAAGATATCTTTCAATGGATATTGTGTTATTCTTCATATCTCTGTGTTTTTTGTATTCATTTTGTTAATCAGTTCGTTCTGATCCTAAATCCAGATCATCTTCATCCTTTCTTGAGAGTGCATCTGCCACAACATTTTTCTTCCCTTTTTGTAGATGACTTCAAAATCATAACCCAACATCTTGGTCACCCATTTTTGTTGTTCTTCTGAAGATAGTCATTGTTCCAAGAATTTTTTAAGACTATCATGATCTATTTTGACCTTGAAGTTCCTACCTATTAGGTAAGGGCACTATTTCTTTAATGCATGTATTATTGCCATCGTTTCCTTCTCATAAATGGTCTTGTGTAAGTCCTTTCCCTTGAGTGGACGAATTTCAAAATCAAGGGGCCTTCCTTCTTGCATTAGAACAACACCAATTCCATTTCCAGAGGCATTGCATTCCACAATAAAGGCTTTTCTGAAGTCTGGTGTGGTCAAGATAGGAGCTTTGCACATTGCCTCTTTAAGTTGTTCAAAATCTTGAGTTTCCTTTGGAGTCCATGAAAATGCATCCTTCTTAGTTAATGTCATTAAAGGTTCTTCTATTACTCCATAGTTATGAAAAAACTTTCGATAGTAACCTGTCAAACCCAAAAATCCTCTAAGATTCTTCAATGTTTTGGAAATCGACCATTCCATCATGGCCTTAATATTGTTAGGGTCTACATTGAAACCTTCATGAGATACAATATGACCCAAATAATTTACCTCCTTCACCCCAAAGAAACATTTGGATGGTTTGGAATATAGTTGTTTCTCTTTTAGTATTTGTAGAACCCTTTCAACATGTCAAACATGATCCTCCCAAGACTTGCTATAGATTAGTATATAATCAAAAAATACTAACACAAACTTTCGAAGGAAGGGCTTGAAAATGGAATTCACCAACCATTGGAATGTGGAAGGTGCATTCATAAGGCCAAAAGGCATGACCAAAAATTCATAATGGCCTTCATGATTTTAGAATGTTTTTTTGGGATATCATCTTCCTTCATTCTAATATGATGACACCCTGAACGCAGATCCAACTCTGTGAAGTAGATTGCTCCCTGTAGTTCATCTAACAATTCATCGATGACGGGAATGGGAAATGTATATTTAATAGTGATCTTATTGAGCTCTCTATAATCTGGATACATATGCCATGAGCCCTATTTCTTGAGTAGCATTACCACTGGTGCAGAGTAAGAAATTTGACTAGGTCTAATAATGGCAGCCTCTAACATTTCTTCAACCATACACTCAATTTCACTCTTCTGGGCATAAGGGTATCTATAAGACCTGATGTTAGGAGGAACACTCCCAGAAATTAGGTGAATAACATGATCATAATTGCGAGTGGGTGGAATACCTCGGGGAATATCTTCAATTACTTTGGAATGATTATCAATGGTCCCTTAAATATCGGGAATAGATGGCTTAGATGTTTGAGCATCTAGTGAGCATAGTTGTACAATTACACCATGATGCCCATTTTTCAATAATGTTTTCATGCCATTAGATCTTATCACCTTACTGGGTTTACCTGTGATACCCCTTAACTCAATTTCTTTTCCTTCCAATGAAAATTTCATGAAAATTTCTTGAAAATTAAATTCCATTATTCCCAATGATCATAACCATTGGACTCCTAGTACGACATCAAAACCACCCATGGGTATAGCAATCGTTGTACTATTCATAAAATATTCCCCCATAGTAAGATTGATCTTATGGAATTTTCCTGAGCAATTGATAGTTTCTCCATTTTCAATCATTACTTGAAACTCTGGCGCTGGATATATAATGCAATTGAGAGATATGACTAATTTATAGTGAATGAAATTATGAGTACTACTAGAATTAGTTAGGACTATTAAATTTTTATTTTTGATATATCCTTCGATCTAGAGGGTTTGAGGAGTGCTACTTCCATCCAATGCATTACATGATATGGTGGGAATCAAATCTTCAAAAGAAATCTCTTCTATGTTTTCATCTTGATATGGTTCTTGTTCTTGTTTTTTTTCTTCTTCCTCTTCACAATCTATGTAGAATAATTTCTTCTCACCACACTTATGTCCCTTACTGTACTTGCTATCAAAATTAAAGCATAAACCTTTTGTTTTCCTTTCCTCCAATTGTTGAGGTGTCAATCTTATAGGTTGAGGTGTTTTAGAATAAGGAATATGATTCTCTTGATAGATATTAGGATTGGTCCTTCTAGTAGCCATAACCATATTTTTACTTTCA
>ML810834.1:101510-116314 GCA_009831015.1 Picea engelmannii
CATCAGAGAACTCACAGACGACTGAAGTACTTACCCTAGGTAAAGAAGAAGTATTACCCCTGAGTCCTAGGAGAGAGCCTCAACAATGTGAAGTGACTATGCCCAAGGAAAATAAGAATAAGAATGGGAAAATAACCACCAAGATGAAGCTCACTGGAAAGAAGGCTAGAAAGCTGGGTAAGAAGAAGGCTAAGATTGAGAAGTTACAACAGGTTCCAGAGAGTACCCCGCAGAAAGAAACTTTGCAAAACTGGAGCTTCGTTGGGATAACAGAACAACGACATAGGGAACTTCGCCATGGTGAAGCAATATAGCCGTTGGAGGCCAATATTTTTGTTCGACTACTACTCCGACTGGATAAAAAAGCATTGATGGCTCACCACTGGCCCGTTGGACCGCGCCATAATGGACATAACATGAATTAATGAGGTTCATACCCACTGCAAAGAAAATCGTTGCCACGATCACCTATATATCTCGTCATGCCATGCCCGAAGAGCACTTTTTCCACTTGAGAATTTGAAGCTCTTAGACTAGAAAGTGTATACAATGATCATCGCACCCCTGTTGTTCATTATTGTCGAGTTTTTAGATCATTGTGACCTCGATAATTTATCCTGAGCATGTATGTCCAACGAGATCACAACAGTCGAAGAATCCGTAACCTAAGTTCTGCTTGATTTAATGACTGAGAGAGTCACGTCGGAAAGAGGAGTATCCACAAGTGTTCAAGCATCTTCAACAAGAAGACTGGAAGCTTCTCCATCCATTGCTCAAGCTGGACCATCCCGATAGGCCGAGGAGAAGTGTACGAAACACAAAGATGATATCATGAATGCCAAGCTGATTCTGAGCATTCTATCTGCCTACCTACCTCCTCTAAGCGATGCCATCAACTGGGATAGTGTGCCCAGAGATTTTGACTATGCTTTGATCATGACGTACCTTCTGAAATGGATATGCGTAGTTCGAGATGACCAGGATAAGATCGCATCATTGAATTTTAGTGACTACAACCTTGGAGACCGGAAAACTTACAGCATGCTTTCCCTGCGTAAGTACTTGACCAGGACTAAAGGAAATAATTCCAAGATCATCCCACAGTCATGGACCCAGAACCTTGTGCAGTCCATGATGCTCAATGTGATGAATATCTTGCACTTCGAAAAACACCATGAAATGAATGCATGCATAAAGCTGCTACTATCCTGCTACCACGGAGGATACTTATGGTTGAACCATTGCATCACTGTGGATCTGACCTTGATCAATCAGATCACAGGGATGAGCATGTAGGGCCCTGGCCCATAGGATTTTTACCCTGGAAAGACCGCAGACCGGGCATTAGCGCAGAGAATCAAAGAAACTTATGGCGATGTTGAGAAGGGAATGCAAGTTTACAAGGTAGCCTCTATCCAGAGCAGCGCAGTGCACCTTGCATGTCGGCTAATCACAGGCAATCTAGTTCGCAAGAACCGACCCACCCAAGTGACTAGTTTCATAGTTGATCTCATAGGGAAGTGTGTAGAATGAATTCAGATGAAGTGAGAGAAATACTTGGTAAACCAACTGGAACTGGGCTGCAGGGAAGCGCAGGACCAAGGGTATGAGTTCCATTTTAGCTGGCTCCTCATACTGATCTCATTCATTACATGGGAAATGCCAGAAGGTGTGACCTTCCCAGACATAGAACCCTTTGAACCTTTGGCTATGAAGTTCAACACCTTGTGGTACTCTAATGATATGAAAAAGCAGTGGAAATCCAATATCATCTTCCATACTTACTACAACCAGTTGAATATCTCCATCTAGTCTAAGCCTCAGATGACCCCGAATACCCTCCACAGGTTTCAGCCCTTAATGAAGTTCAATGTGGACCGCCACTTTATTTATATAACAACGCGTGTTGATGAGCACAAGCAACATTTGCAGTCATACTATAAGTTGACCGAGGAATACATCGAAGAGATCACCAAGGACTGGTCAACATACCTTCTCATTCCAGCGAACCCCACAGAGCTATTCGATATTGATAGCCTAGAAACTGTGCTGTATACAGCAGGACCAAGCAAGACGACGAAGCCTGAAGAGGTTCACAATGTAGACAGTGCATCTATAAGGACTGCCTCTATCACACCAGACAAAGGGGGTGAGGGTGAAGAGATAGAAGGCGTAGAAATTGAACAACAGAAAGGAAAAGTACCACCACCCAGGGACGAAGAGGACTCGTCGAAGAAAAGGAAGGTTTCACCTTCAAAATCTTCCTCCCGAAAGAAACCTAGA
Organism: Picea engelmannii; assembly: GCA_009831015.1. NCBI lineage: Eukaryota > Viridiplantae > Streptophyta > Pinopsida > Pinales > Pinaceae > Picea > Picea engelmannii. The sequence goes on from ML810834.1 coordinate 103,794, forward strand.
ACCCTTGTAACCAAGATGTGAAATTCCCTCACATTGGATGACTTTGATTTCATCATTGTAGCTGTGAACGATGCTTCAAAGGAGATAGTAGAGAAGCAGGAAGCGAAGCAGGAACAGATGTATAATCACATCGATATTGAACTCCAAGGAGTGCAACAAACACTCCAGTCTAGCCATGCAGTCTCCACTGCACCTCTGACAATAGGCATAGTAGAACCAGGAGATGAGCTAGCTCAACTCCACCGGATTGCTGATATGGTCGAAGCTCGCCTTCAATGGGCTCAATAAGACACAGTGAAAGCCATCTAGGCTTTGATACAGGTACAGGGAGTACTTGTTGAGAAACGCAGTACTGTTGAATGAGAAAAAATTTCTCTTCAAGCACAATGGGACAAAGAGAACGAAAAACTATAGCAGAGCAATGAGAAGTTGATCGTGGAATAACTGGAAGTCAAGGAACAGGTCAACAGAGAACTTCGCTCTATGACCTTCATAGAAGTAAGAACTGAAGAAAAAATTCCCTAGTAGGTGGCCCAACTTGAAGAAGTAATCCAACAACTTTAGCAGTGCATCACATATCTGGAACTTCATACCGTGCCCGAGACTCCTTAAGAAGTAAGAGATTTAAGGGAGGCAATTTCCCATAGTGCAGTTGGCATATTAAAATCCCTTTCTTTAGAATGAAAGAAGTTGAGACCTAGGAGTGCTCAAACTTATGAAAACCTCACAGAGAATCCAGAGCTACAAGCATTGGAGGCGCAACTCCAAGAAGCAACGAAACATGCTGAAACATTACATGCACAACTAAAGTCCTTAACACCAGTAGAATGAATGAATAGGTTTCCAAAACAACACACGACCCAACAATAGATCCACGTGATCTATAACAAAGTTATGGAAGTCTCTCAATGACTTTAGCCAGCGCAATAGAAGGCATGCCAAATGTTCACTGAAGTTGAAAGCCAAGGAGTTGCACTAGAACAGATCGTCCTCACAGTAGAATAACGCCTAGAAGGGCCAGTGAACGATGCAGTGATCTAGGAGTTCACTGAGCAAGAGGCCATTGCACTGTAGCAGGTCAAAGTAACTCGAGCCAAGATCGAGGCATTTGAGGTGGACTTTCTCAGACCAGAGTGACTCGGGACGAGTCACAGGTGAGTGTTGGGGGCCTGTTGGCCCTTGACCAAGTTTTGGAGTTACTTGGTCATGTTTGACCATTTTGGGACTTCGACAGCCTATTGAAGATGGAGCGCCAGGCAAAGAATAGGTCACGGGATCTCGGCCCACTTTTGGGCCCATTTTGGGTTTTGGGACAATGTAATGGGATAGGGATGTTGGCCCGTGGGTTTACCCACATTTAGGCCCACTTTTGTAATGTATAATTAGATGTCTATGCATCTATTAAAATATCTATGGATTGTATCTATGTGATATAAGCTATGTGCTAAGTAGGATCTATGTGATCAAGGGGTTGTACATCTTGTAAGACTTTCATATCTTAGTGCAAGTCCCTGTGTGGAGATATAGAAGGCTTTGTGCTGTAACACAAGGAAGAAGGATCTAGCGAGTTGCACAAATATTCTGTCCTATGCGCAAGAGGGTTTTTGTATATTTTTTCTTGTAACAGATTGGAGACACTAATAAAGAATAAGAGTTGGTGGACATAGCCCCAGGGTGGGGGTGAACCACGCAAATCTATGTGTTATTCTTTGTGCTTTGACTTGATGTGTTCATCTCTACTTTTGCTAAGTGATTTAGTGTATTTAGATAGATCCACTTATTCTTTATGCCTCTTAAGATGTGTGTGAATGTTAGATTTGACATGTCTGAAGAATCTTAGTGTTGATCTACTGGATTTGATATCTTTTACTATTGCTAAGTGTTGAAATACATTAGATCTAAGTAAATGTTGTGGTGCTCTGTGCTATCTGCGAAGTGTAATAAGGGTTGAATATTGATGAATGATCGATACTAAGTGATCTGTAAGTGATATAATCACAGATCTGTGTCCCAAATAAGGTTTTAGACACTTGATTCCTACAACCACCCTTGCCTCTACCTCGGGTGAGACTTCATCTACTTCGCAGGTGTTGCCAAAAGGGCCGATAGTTAGGGTTTTGTTAGTGCGCTCTTGTAGCGTTGAACCCTGGGCCTGCCCCTGTGCCAATAGCTCTATGTAGCGAGAACACCTTCCTAAGGTCATGTTAAATCCCAAGGCTTGCTGAACAAATGAAAGGATGTGCTTTGTCCAAGGGCGACTCATTGTGCTGCCAATAAAAAGAAAATATTTTTCCCTTCCTCTTTTTGGGGTATATTTGATTTTTTTGTCTTTTTTAATAATTTTGGAAAGCTTGAAAAAGAATAAAATAATTCTACATTACAAAAGGAGGGTTGAGTGTCGCATACATACTAGTTCCAAGCGCACAGAACACATGGATGCTTAGGGCAAAGGGACATATGTAGGAAAAGGACACTCAGGAAAAATCCTCCATGGGCCAAATGTGTCAAGATGCAGAGGCAAAGTGCTACAGGGCTTGCATATAAGGCATGCTTCAGATGGTTTAGTTGAGAGCAACATGGAGCCGACATTAGGCCAAAGACACAGGTATGAAAACATGATTAATAAGACACACAATGGTAACGTCCTTCGATGTAATTTTAACAAGCCCAGAGAAGGTAAGCTCGACGGTTTTTCATATTTAGAGAGTCTGAAAAAGCATAAAAGGAGACTCCATTGGGGTACCTTTTTCGAAGATAGTCTAGTCGGTTCTAAAAAGGGGTAAACTAGCACCGACCAGACGTCTATTCAAAACCATTTTAACGAGTGTGATAAATACAAGATTACTTGAGAATTTTTTCATTTTTAAGGAGTCTGAAAAAAGCTTAACTATGGACTCTATCAGGAATGTTATTCTGGACCAATTTAGTGAGTGTGAAAGAATAAGGTCACTTGATGATCTTTTCAATTTTAGGGAGTCTGAAAAGAGCTTAACTATGGACTCTGTGGGGGTTCCTTTTTCGTAAATTTAGTCCCTCAGGCCCGAAAAAGGGTTAAAACCATACGTGAGAATACTCTTCTAGATAACCGAGGCTCCTAGAGTATACCTTTGTTCATACAGTTGACCATCCAGACCGAAAAATGGGTAAACTACCGCTAGATAGACGTGCCTTCAAATTTCAGTTTAACAAGCGTGAAGGTCAACAAGATCGCTTGACAATCTTTTCATGTTTAGAGGGTCTGAAAAGGGCTTAAAAGAAGACCTGTTATGTTCTGGGTGTCCTGAGGGTGAGGTCAAGTGAGATAATGAATCATGCGAATGTGGCTCATACTCGTAATCAAGAAATACTAATAAGGACTCCCGAGCCTATAGTCATTAGTGACGACATGGACACCAAAATGCAACCAGGATCTACCTAGGGCATCCATGTTAAGGTAGGATCTACCACTAAATTACGACACTTCTAAAGAAGCAATGAGGGTTCTGTGTTGCAACTTGGTGGGGTCGATCCTATGGCATAGTGATAAAGACAACGCGATGCGGAAAGTGGAGGTGGAATCCTAACTTAAATGCAACAAGTGGAAAAAATGAATTTTTACCAAAGGACCTTTAAAAAGACCCAAATATCCAAAAAGTTTCCCAATACCCAAAGTAACACTTATCGTAACAATCCATAGAAAACTCCTGAACCATACTAAATGATTTTCAATTTAGAAAAATGACAAAAAGGGTCCAAAAAATGCAAAAAGTGGCCAAAACGGTCTATAAATAGAAGTTGGTAGCTCATTATCACTATTGCAAATTGAGAAATTGACTAAAAGCCAAAAATACCCCTTCGTGAAAAGAGTTGATTCCGGGAGCCTCAGTGGATGAAACGAGCTTCCTCTTGGACCAATTAAGTACATACTAACCCCTCTTGCAATTCCATTCTTCCTTTATGCACTTATTTTTGTTTTTGGGGGCAGTGCCAAACTTTAAAAAAGGTCAGCCCTATGTATACGTGGGTTGTCTTATGACAAATAGCATATGCCCACGTGCAGAGTAAATATTGCATGTGGGCATACGCGACTGTGTATATTACAACCCGCGTATGCCCTCCAACATATGAAAAAATAAAAAAAATGCAAGGGCTAATCTCTCCTAAACTTTGTAAACTGCAGGATGTATGTTCACTGGAGAGAAAGGGAGCATGAGGACATTGATCTTTTGGTTGATGAGGACCCCAACGCTTTTTCCACATTAATGTAATGTGGTTTGATAAAAAAATTCTATTGTCCTTTCATGCAGGCACAACCTAGGCTACTTAATGCCTTGGTTGACTATTGGAACCTTGACGCAGAGGCCTTCATGCTTGAGGGTCAGTCATTGACTCCAACGACCAAGGACATATATTTTTTGACTATCCTCTCAAGGAGAGGGGAACTAGTCAATTTTTGTACTTTTCCCTCTGGGCCTCTCAATATAGCGGATTTCATCGAACTCCATTGTGAAGCCAATACAGATAAGATGGGCACACAGGTGCCAATAAGAAATATCTATGACCTATCACTTAAAGTGATAGTTTTGCTTATTGGGTGGATCACTGGATCTACATCTCTACATCAGGCTTCCTGGGTGCACATGAATTGTGCGATTCAGTGCTTAAATGCACAAATATTTGATTGGAGTACCACATTACTAGACAGCATGAAGCGACAGTTGACAGAGTGCCCTATGCGGAGGCACAAGAATTTTGGGTTTGGGACCATTCTTTGTGCTTTCTTCTTCTTTGAGAGTGCCTAGTCTCAGTCCTAGAGAGACCATACAAGGACACGAGCCCTCTCACCCCGCGCTATGCAGATGGACGACGTTGTTGTCGTGTCAGGGGGGAGGGAGGACCATTGAGGCCTTTGAAGACAATTCCTTTGCTTGGTGGGCTCGACAGATTCCGGCCATAGAGGACTACCCCTATGCCGGGATCAACTTCTCGAGAGATCCTGAGATGTCGGTACCTCTCGGAGAGCAGCGAGGAGAGATGGGTAAGCTTATTTTTCAAAGTTATTTGATTTTTATTTGTTTTTATATATATATCATTTTTTGTATATACCAGAGTATCTGACAATTAAGTATGTGTTATGTGTAGATGTGGGGCCAGTGCGTCCAGCGGACTTCGCAAGGAACAGACAACGACCTCGACCAGAGGCAGGACCAGTTGCAGCTGGCGAAATAGTAGTAGCAGGGGGACCTCCATCCAGAGAGGCTGAGAGAGTATTGAGATGGGTGGAGCGGAACTTTACCTCGCTCACTCGTATAGTCCCCATGGTAGAGATTGAGGATCTATCGCCATCTATGCAGCCTCATGTAGTGGGGGCACCACGGGCGTGGGTCCGAGTTTTTCGACATTTGGAAAATGTCATTGATCATTATAATAGGGCCAATAGGCCTTTTCCTTAGTTATATTGGACTGCTTACGTGCTGAGGGCACTATTTGTATATTTTTGAGGGCATAAGCCCCGCCACCCTTAACTGGACATACCTTTTGGGCGCTTGCGTCCACCCATGCACTCTGATATTTTTGATATTATATATGGATTTTTATGTCTTTTTTGTGTATTATGGATTACATCTACTTTAAAAATGTATTTACATGTGCATGTGTGTGTCTTTCTTATATGTGTGCAAGATGCCAATCTAATATTTGATTAGCTAGAGTATCTGTAACTTTATTTAATCTCCTAGGAACATGAAAATATGTAATATAATCAAAGCTTTGTTTTAAGAGACGTACCCTAAGGAACTGTTGGTGTAGAGTAGGATCATGAACATGGTAGACTCCATTTAACTGAGACACAACCAATTGAGCATCTAAATAGACCCGGAGGTGAGAGATACCAAGTGACAAAGTGTCACGAAGTAACTCAATAATTTCACTATATTCGGTGACATTGTTTGTGGTGTTGCCTAAACATATACCTCCTGAAGATAGCAACTGGCCCTGAGGTGTGAAAATCACCCAAGTTGTGGAGGCAAGCCTCCAAGTGTGCCAGCTAGCACCGTCCGTGAATCCAACGAACACCTCTGATTCACTTTGTTGTAGGAAAATATGCCTGCGGACAAGTAGATCGACCTCTAGAGCTTGACCTTAACCCTAGACAGAAAAATGCTTATCATGGACACTGACTTCCTTTCAAATCCATCTAAGCCTAATGCATGAGAAGGAAGGATGATAGAATTACCTTTTAACCGACGTTTGTCCTTGCACGCTCCGAGTTGCGCTCCAATCCTTTTGCTCCTCGCCGAGGTCTGTGGACAAAACGAGATACGACCACTTCCTACTCTACTGACATTAGCTTGAAAACAGATCTATCATTAAATGATAATTTTATGTAACATCAGACACAAACTAGAAAGAAACAGGCCAAGCTTGTCATATTAATGAGAATAACGACAGCAATGCTTACAATCGTAGATGCGAATGCGACAGCTTCGTCAAGTCCTCTTCGTCTAACCCTTGCCTGAAAGATCCACAACCTGGATGACAGCAGCTTCAATGATTACTCTCCTTCAGCTGACTGTGTGTCTCCTCCAAGATCATAAGTTTCATATGCTTGATTCTTCCTCCTCTTTATCACCATAGAGCTTGCTTATATAGGTTGGGAAGAGCCTAACCACTTGAGTTATGTTTAGAACCAGTTGAAAACCTCCTCCTTGGATCAAAGATCTTTTGATAAAACCAAGAATTCGAGTTCAACTGCCTCCCAAACTCGAATGATTCTTCCCTTATTCTTCTCACCAGGCTAACAATTTGCCCAGAATGGAGAGCGCTCCCTCAGAAGGGGCATCAGAGTGCTAGAACGCTTCAGAGAAGGTCAAGGGAAGCGCCAGCGCTTCAAATCTGGGTAGCGCTTCTGCAAAGGGGTGGAAAAGTGCTACAACACTTCTGAAACATGGTAGAAGGGCGCCAGTGCTCCTCAGGCAGTACTAGAGGAGCGTTCCCCTTCCAAACTCTTGATTAAGAAGCCCTCTTAGGTGTTAAGAGATGTTTGACCTCAGTGAACCAGTTTCTTCCTTCAAACCAAGTACATGAGATGTTTCAAGTTCTTCTTTAGTGTCTTCATTGTGGTAGAATGATTCAACAACATTTACGACACCCTATAACCAACTTGTGACACTTGTGACAAGTGAGAGGCATATGCGACACTTATCCAGTTGAGTGATTTTGATGTGTAACACACTTGACATATTCCATAGTGAAAAATATAACATAAAAAATGACACGCCCATAAAACTAAAAGATGAAACTACAAAGTAATAGTACAAATACTATACATATTTTACAAAAATTCAACCAAGGCAACCCACCTATGAGTAATACTTCTTGAGGTAGAGCCCATTTCTAGGCTCCGCCAAAACATTTCCCTCAAAGTCCACCAAATGATAAGTGCCCTTATGTAGTACTTATTTCACAATGAAAGGTCCGAACCACATGGGTTTGAACTTGCCTACCCCTAGGGGGTCCTTATCTTGGTCATAGACCAGGACAAGGTCACCTTCAGAGAAAATATGAGGATGAATGGACCGATCATACTGACACTTGAATTTTTGTTTGTGAGCCTCGTTAGACAAGGATGCATCATGATGCTGCTCATTGAGTTGTTCGAGGTATAGTAACTGCTCTTCAAGTGGTGAAGTGTTTGGCAATAACTGTACTGCCAACTTTAACGATGGGATCTGGCATTCTATGGGAAAGACTGCTTCCAGCCCGTAAACGAGTTGAAAAGGTGAGAAATCGGTTGCAGTCTTAACAGACGTTTGGTAGGCCCATAATGCCGAGTATAACATCAAATGCCAATTTGACTTGGCCGAATTGATCATTCGCTGTAGAATGGTCTTAAGAGATTTATTTACAGCTTCTACTTGACCATTCGCTTTATGGTAGTAGGGTGATGAATGTTCTTTCTGCAATCCAAGATTTGATGTTAACTCGATCATCATGTTATTTTGAAAGTGACTGCCATGGTCGGTGACAATCTCTCTCGGGACGCTGAACCTTGCTATTATCTGGTTGAACAAAAAGAGAGTTGTTGTCTCCCCGTCATATTTGAACGTTGGCATAGCTTTGACCCAATTGGTGAAGTAGTCTATTGCTACGATGATATAGCAGTGCCTCCTTGCTGAAGGGGGGTTGCATGTAGTGTAATCAATCCCCCATTTAGTGAAAGGACCAACGATAATAATGGAAAATAGGAGAGCGAGGTGTGCCCTCATCTTCCAAGAGAAGATCTGACACGGGTGGCACTTCTTGACTATTTCAACACAGTCTTTGATTAGTGTCAGCCAAAAGTAACCATCTCATAGAATCTTTTGGGTTGTTTCCAACCCAGACAAATGACTGCCACATGCTCTAGTGTGGCAATCGTTAAGCACGATTTCCGCTTCTTCATGAGTGAGACATCGATGAAGGATGCAGTATACACCTCGACAATACAAAGTGTCCTCGACTACGAGATAATTCTTGGCCTGATGGAGTATATGATGACACTCATCACGAGAAGCAGAGGTGGGGCACTTCAAATTCTGGAGATAGAAAAGCACATCTCCATACCAAGGGTCAGAAGACGTGATAAAAAAAATGTCTCCTTAGATAGGCGACTCGTCAGGTATAACATCACTTGATTCGACCGAAAGTTCTGATATGAGTTCCGTGAAGACCATCGACTTTTTGGATTTCGCCAAAATGAACTCCAAGTCGAATTCCTGGAGGATAACTATCCATCCACTGATTTTTTTGTCGATGACTCGTCGTGTCAATACGTATTGAAATGGGTTCACGACGGTAATAACAGTGGTCTTGCGAAACAAAATGTAATGACAGAACCGTTGAACAACATGGAATGTTGCGAACACAAGTTTTTCAATATGGGAATCATTGAGTTCCGGTCCAACTAGGCCTCGGATCAGGTAATAAATCACGTATTCTGAGAGCAAATCATCCTCCTGAACTAACACCATACCGATGGTCAACTCTACAGCGACCAAGTACAATAAGAAATCTTTATTATAATTGGGTGGCCAAAGAAGAGGGGCTGATATGAGGGTGCTTTTCAATGTTGTGAAAGAGCGTTGAGTTGCTTCATCCCAATGAAAAGGAACATCCTTCTTCAATAAACGCATAAAACCCTTTGTGATCTCGGCATAGTTTGCGATGAAACGTCGTAAAAAAATCACTTTTCCCTGCAGACTCTGAAGCTGAGGTATGGTGCACGAGGGAGGCAATTTAACTATTGCCTCAACCTTTATAGTATCGACCATGATCCATGTTGTCGAAATGATGAAACCTAACAGACGACCTAATGTGAGGCAAAAACTGCACTTGTTTGGATTCAAGCAGATTTGGTAGTAGCGACACCGTTCAAGGATTAGTCAGAGGTGGGCGTGATGATCAACTCTCTTGCAAGAGTGTGATGCTAAATAATCAAGGTAATCCTTGACTATGTGTTTGAGGTCGTGGAAAGCAAAAGACATGGACCGCTGAAACGTAGCTCCAACATTTTTCAGACCACAAGGTATTTTCCGATAAGAGAATGTACCCCATGGACAAATGAAAGTGGTTTTGTGTTAGTCTTCGAGCTTGATCTGTATCTAATTGTATCCTAAAAACCATCCATGAACGAAAAGGCCTCGCAACCTGCGCATTCATTGACTATCTGGTCAATAAATGGTATGGGGAAATTATCTTTTGGGCATGCCTTGTTCAGATCACGGAAGTCCGTACATACACGAATCGTATCCTGTTTTTTATTGACTGGCACAGAATTCGACACCCATTGAGTCAATTGGATAGGGTAGATGAAACCAGCTTTTAGTAATTTCTCTACTTCAGCCTTGATAGCTACTGCTTTCCTAGGATTGACCAGACAAAGCTTCTGCCAAACCGGCTTGGCATCAAGATAAGTCATGATTTCATGTTCGACAATTCTTGGATCTATGCCTGGAATTTCCTCGTAAGACCAGGCAAACACGTCGCAGAAATATTTAAATAAATCCGTGTAGATTTGAATCTCCTCGGGGGATCAATCCGGTCCGACAAAGATATTCTCCACGACGCCAGGGGTTCTGGAGATTTCAATAGGTATTTTTTCAGCTATTGTTTCCATATTTCCTTTAGCGTAAACAACATTTGTTTCCAAAGGATTGATAAGACAATCTTTATCTCCATTCATAGTTAGAGTGAATTCACCTGCTTCAATTCGTCTTAACTCTGGGAGGAAGTAATATCTATGATGAAGATCATCCTAGGGTCTGTCCGGACTAGTCATTTCCTCAATAATCGCTCATCTGAAGGCAAGACTAAGTCTAAAGAATCTATATCAGCAAGGGAACCTTGAGCCCAAATAGGCTCGAGCACCAGATCTAATTCTTGTGCTGGAGTCAGATCGGGGTCAGTAAAAGATCGTTGAATGATCGAGTATGCAACTTCTTTCATGGACAAAGGTATGGACATGCCATGGTGCTCTGTCCCTTTCGTCATAGCGGATGGGGAAGGAAGAGTCCACGAATCATGAAAGTACGTTGTGTGAAATGACGAGATTTGAAAAATTTCAGCCCGAGGCTAGTCGGGAACAACCGTCATGTAATGGACATTGTCGGTCGGAGGTGGGTGATCGAAAGTACCCATCAAAGGTGGGAACAAACCAACCCCTACATTGACAATGCCGGGCTGAGGGTTATCAATCATCAAGACTGTGGAGACTCCCGATGAAGGGTCAAGACAAGAGAAGGATAACTGATCAATGGTCACGATCCGGCCCTCATGTGGAAACAACAAGGCCCAAAAAACTGTCATGACCACTGCTTGCATATCATAGGTCCAACTCCTTCCTAATAAGAGATTGTAGTCAAGAGACGCATCAACTACTTCAACTTCGACGCACACGGTCTTTCCCCCTAACTACACGGGGAAAGAGGGGATGATGCCATGTGGTCAGAAAGAACGACCGTCAAAAGTTGTAAGAAGAGTAGGTGATGGAGACAAAATGGGTTGGTTGATTTCCTTCCAACAAACCCAAGACATCATGCATGTCGAGGCTCTCTCATCCACCACTGTGCGGAAAATATTCTAGGTAAAAGTTTTCGTGGTGTAAGCCACTACTATCTGAAAAGAAACATGGTAAGGAAGACGAGGTTTTAAGTTGGTGGTATCAAGCATGATCGTTCCCAGATTACAAGTCTCGACAGAGCCTAAGGAAGATAACAGGGCCTTTCTCTGGGAAGGGAAACTCTAGAGGACTTCCAAAGTAGACATTGTGCAAGGGGTTTGTAATAAATCCTCCACCACAAAGTAGTTCTGGGCAGCCCTTGCGTTTGGGTTGTAAGAATCTTTTTTGAATGCACCTTTTGGGATGCGTGTCGTTGTTTCGCCCAACGTCTTCTCAATCTGAAGAGGAAGAGGTGGGTTTTCAGCTTCTTTACCCTTCTCAGAGGTGCTTGGTTTTCCGTAATCATGTGCTCTAGTCGTTATATATGCATCAACTTTCATCATATACACATTTGCGGATGAAGTATTATTCGAAGATAGAGTGGGTCCTTGACGACCCCCTTCTGTGCTCGAGGAGGTTTGAGTTAGATTTTTCCCATGTGGGAATGGGTTCGTTAACATGGCAGGTTGTTGTTGTGCCAATAAATTATGGGCCTCCACAAGCCGAGGGCACTGATGGGTCAGGTGGTCTTTCTTGCAAAGATTACAAGGATACTTTAACTTCTTATTTTCAGTGTCACCCCCGCCATCATTATCGATGGGTTTCTTATCCCCTTTACCCTTTTTCCATTGTTTCTTCTTTCCGTTAGGCTACTGGGTGGCCTTCGAGTTTGTCATGTGCACACTATGTACATCCGACTTTTGGGTAGGGGGAGTAGCCGAACCGGTGGTCTGGCTGGCCGCTGTATGTTGTATCGACAATTGTTGCAACTGATTTGATAATGGATCAGTGGGATTGGTTTGAGCGGAACCAATAATGCCATCGACATGTGGTCCTAACCTTTGTCTGGTCTTGTCAAGTATTGACCGTGGTTCATCTGGCAAGATTTCGTACACTAAACCAGACTGAGAGTAAATAATCTCTAGTTGTTGAGCTCTCATTATCGCATCTTCCTCGGAAAACACCCTGGACGTTGCGACGTCTTTAGACAACTGGGGTACTAAAGACTTAAGGAACCACTCAAGAAGGAATGCTAGTGGGACTGGTACTTTGATCAAACTCTTCCGGCGTATCCATTCTCGAATGTGATCTGAGATATGGTCCGCTTTTGTCTTATCAAAGTTGGCCAACAATTCAGTGTCGACATCGTATCTCACAGGTAATTGGAAATGGTTCAAGAAATCCATTGCCAATTCGCCGAAGGAAGAGTATCGTGAGCGGTCAAGCTCGATGTACCATTTCGCAGCACTCCCTATGAGAGTGTGTTGAAACAATCGCCACTGAACGGAGTCGTCTCTTAATGAGTTGGATGAGCACCATAAGTGGAAGGTCATCATGTGATCAC
>ML810835.1:0-11863 GCA_009831015.1 Picea engelmannii
TTCGACAGTTGATACAATCTGATTGGTTAGACATGTTTAACGAACATGAGCTTCAGCTTCTTATATCAGGCTCAACAGAGGAGGGTAAGGGTATGGATGTTGATGACTTGCGCTCAAATGTTCAGTATTCTGGAGGTTATAGTAACGATGACCCTGTCATAGAGATGTTGTGGGAGGTTATTAAGGAATTAAATTTAGAGCAACAAAAGAAGTTTTTGAAATTTGTAACTGGGTGTTCTCGAGGACCATTACTTGGTTTCAGGTACTTGGAACCTCCATTCTGTGTTCGAAGCGCTGCTCCTGAAGATGCCCCTGGAAAAGCTCTTGATCGCTTACCAACTGCAGCAACATGTATGAATCTTCTTAAGCTCCCTCCCTACAGAAGTAAAGAACTCCTGCGTACTAAGCTGCTCTATGAAATCAGTGCGATTTGATCTTAGCTAGCTAAGCAGTAAATCCGATGCCTTATTTCAATGTTATTTGGCAGCTACCTGAGATTTACTAATTATTTTTTAGGGGATGGTACTTTTTTAAAGATTTAGTTAAGGGTTTAATCAGTTTGACATCATGGGGAATCATTTCTCAAATGCACAAGAAGTTTCATGGGGATGGTACTTTTTTATAGATTTAGTTAAGGGTTTAATCAGTTTGACATCATGGGAATCATTTCTCAAATGCACTACAAGTTTCATGAGATAATGGGCTTGTTAATTCTTCAGAACTTTCCATTCATCAAAATTAGAACATCTAATGTTCAAGATAATGATTGAGGTGTTCATTAGTTAGTTAATGATTGAGGTGTTCAAAATAATGATTGAGGTGTACATTATTCACCTAACTAGGAGAATTAATAACAAAATTTATGTTCTTGTTGTAGTAGTACTTGTGATAAGTTCAAATTGTTGTTGATAACAATACTACTTTATATGGTGACATTTTCAAATTTTGGTCTTTTAAATAATAAATTGTAGTTGTTAATCATCAATATTAATGATAGTCTAAGTAAGAAATGGCATTGATACTTACAGATTTGTATTAGTGCATAAAGTTAGAGACATGCTAGAGTAGCATTGAGAGGGTTCTCATATTTATCTTGTTAAAGCATATTCAATTAAGAAAATGATTTTGGACTTATCATCTTGCATGAGTTTGGTCCTTTCCCTTTGCCTTAATGATTTTCCACATTGTGAACATGTTGCACATGATTAGGCACACAAAGGACCATTCAACTTTCAACATGTAATCAAATATATTTTTGTAATCAACTTTCTAACAAAGGCTTTGAAACTAGTCAGTGCACCATGGTCTCTTCACTTTTCTAGAACTTAAATCTAGACATAAAGAAGCTCCCAACTAGAGTTCTCTATTGATGTACCTATTTTCACCAAAAGGGACACTAATAGAGATATTCATAATTAGATTTTCAAAACATATTTGAGAGGAACACGGGCTAAGATAAAGGGTGTCTAACTCCAAATCTTCTCTACTAACTCCATTTTTACTTTGTATTTTCAAGATGGTTTTATCTACACCATGGAGTATATTCAAATGTAGTTACAAAGTAGCTTGAGTGTCCCTTAGCACAACATTGGGCTTATTCCGATCAACTTCTTATAGAGATAGATTATCCTCTTCCAAGTGAGCATTGCACCAACATACTTTTCTTTTGGATACTAGTTTGATTACTTGTTTATTTTCAAATGTCCTATTAATAATTGGTATTGTTATTTATTTAGATATTCACATAAAAAATGGTATTGTTATTTATTATGATATTCACATGGCTTCTTGAGAACTTTTTGACAATACAAGGACCAAAAAATCCTTTCCCGATCTTATGTGAGATGCTACCGACTAAAACTCCTCTATAACATGTGTTCCCATATTACTAACACTCATTACTTCCAACATTAAACCTTTGGGCAACTCATGTTGCAAGGGGCCTTATGAATAACACTACAATATCTATTAGATAATGTGAACCTCGTAAACCTCAACTATCTAGTAGCATGAATTGTGCTTGGTACATCTTTGTCAACTATTATTATTATAGGGTTTTGTCTTAGCATCTTCCTTTGGATATACTTGTGCTTTATTACATATTTTTTACACAACTTACTTTATAACATTTCTTACACACGTTTTGATTATGTTTTTTATTGAAGATGTTTTAGGTGATATCAATGTGTATTGTAATCATTTTGATATTTATAATGCGTTGGCCATCTTTTACCACCAATGGTTAATGATATTTAACTTCAAAGAATTGTGATAGTTGTATTTGTGCTAACTCTCACTTAGATCTCACTTAGATYTCATCCCTAAGAGCAATAATTAATTTCTAAGCCAATTATGTCAGGTTATTTACCTTCTCTTTACTATAACTTGTTTGCATTTTTTTAACATGGAGTATGTAAAAAAATTTCCCATTTTGACATTAACCAACTATAATGCTAAAAAGATTTTGTACACACATTCTAAAACTAAAAGAACTATATTCTTATGTTAACTTTTTGTTTTGAAATTTGGAATAAAATAGTTATGATCACAATATTAAACTTATCCAAATGAAGTTTGAATTCATTAATATTTTTTTATTAATGTTGAAGAAAAATAGTATTATTGAGTCATAAATTGTCAAAAGCTTTATATTAATTTATAAATATTTAATTATTGTACTAACAAATATATTTCTAGCCCGGTGGGTTAGCTCTAGTGGTTGAGTGTTGTGAATTACAAGAAGAAGGTTATGGGGTCAAGTCCCCGAGCTAGTTGCCTCTGTGAATATTGGGCTTCACTTGATGTCCCCAACGACTTAGGTTGCCAAAAATGCAACTAGTTGATTTACCTCTCGTACGATCCTTGAAATGAGGGGAAGTACCTAGAGGGTTTCCCAAGATGTTTATTCCATAAAAAAACATCAACAAATACATTGTTATATTAATCTATTTCTCATTTACTTAAACTATTTCTTCTAAGCCACTTATATCATAATGAAATGTTAACATCACTAAGTACTTTCTAAACATGACTCCAACTGTAGAAAGTGTGATGGAGTTTGAGGGGGGATATCTCCTCGTCTACTTAGACAACCCTTTGGAGTAGTTAGAATATTTTGTCACTTCTAGGATTTATCAAAGGAACAAAGAGACAACACCTTGGAGAGTTTTTAACCTTAGGGAGAAGGTGTGGGAGAAGTATAGGTTAGTGGATCCAATAGAAATCATATTTTGATCACATGGAGGTGTTAAAGATTTAAATGTAGACACAATCTGGTCAATGATATGGACTTGGAGTTTACATATCCTATCAAGGGAAGTCTACCCAAGGAGTGTAGAGTAAATATCATGTGTCATCCCTCTCACAGGGCAGATGACAGAGATTAAAACTTGGAAGAAGGTTTGTATTCTAACCTTGGTAGGGCTTCTTCTTAGTCGATGAAGGAGTTTTTTAAAAATCAAGGTCAAGTCAAGGAGGTCAAAGGAATAGGGTTTGTTGGGAAAAATCTAGATCTAGAATTATTGAGTGATTTGTGGGGATGGAAGAAGATGTAAGTGTATAAAAAGGGTTTAATCAGTTTGACATCATGGGGAATCATTTCTCAAATGTAGTACAAGTGAAAAGAGATAATAGGCTTGTTAATTCTTCATAACTTTCAATTCATCAAAATTAGAACATCTAATGTTCAAGATAATGATTGAGGTGTTCATTAATCAGTTAATGATTGAGTTGTTCAAGATAATGATTGAGGTGTTCATTAGTCACCTAACTAGGAGAATTAATAACATAATTTATGTTATTGTTGTAGTAGTACTTGTGATAAGGTCAAATTGTTGTTGATAACAATACTACTTTATATGGTGACATTTTCAAATTTTGGTCTTTTAAATAAGAAATTGTAGTTGTTAATCATCAATATTAATGATAGTCTTTTAACCAAGTAAGAAATGGCATTGATACTTACAGATTTGTATTAGTGCATAAAAAGTAAGAAATGACATTGATACTTACAGATTTGTATTAGTGTGTAAAGTTAGAGACATGGTAGAGTTGCATTGAGAGGGTTCTCATATTTATCTTGTTAAAGCATATTCAATTAAGAAAATGATTTTACGCTTATCATCTTGCATGAGTTTGGTCCTTTCCCTTTGCCTTAATGATTTTCCACATTGTGAACATGTTGCACATGATTAGGCACACAATGGACCATTCAACTTTCCACATGTGATCAAATATATTTTTGTAATCAACTTTCTAACAAAGGCTTTAAAACTAGTCAATGCACCATGGTCTCTTCACTTTTCTAGAACTTAAATCTAGACATAAAGAAGCTCCCAACTAGAGTTCTCTATTGATGTACCTATTTTCACCAAAAGGGACACTAATAGAGATATTCATAATTAGATTTTCAAAACATATTTGAGAGGAACACAAGCTAAGATAAAGGGGGTCTAACTCCAAATATTCTCCACTAACTCCACTTTTACTTGTATTTTCAAGATGGTTTGATCTACAACATGGAGTATATTCAAATGTAGTTACAAAGTAGCTTGAGTGTCCCTTAGCACACCTTTGGGCTTATTCCGATCAACTTCTTATAGAGATAGATTGTCCTCTTCTAAGTGAGCATTGCACCACCATACTTTTCTTTTGGATACTAGTTTGATTACTTGTTTATTTTCAAATGTCCTATTAATAATTGATATTGTTATTTATTTAGATATTCACATAATAATTGGTATTGTTATTTATTCAGATATTCACATGGATTCTTGAGAACTTCTTGACAATACAAGGACCAAAAAATTGTTTCCCCAATCTTATATGAGATGCTACTGACTAAAACTCCTCTATAACATGTGTTCCCATATTAGTAAGACTCATTACTTCCAACATTAAACCTTGGGCAACTCATGTTGCAAGGGGCCTTATGAATAACACTACAATATCTATTAGATAATGTGAACCTCGTAATCCTCAACTATCTAGTGGCATGAATTGTGCTTGGACATATTTGTCAACTATTATTATTATAGGGTTTCGTCTTAACATCTTCCTTTGGATATACTTGTGCTTCATTACATCAACTTACTTTATAACATTTCTTACAGATGTTTTGATTATGTTTTTTTGTTGAAGATGTTTTAGGTGATATCAATGTGTATTGTAATCATTTTGATATTTATAATGTGTTGGCCATCTTTTACCACCAATGGTTAATGATATTTAACTTTAAAGAATTGTGATAGTTGTATTTGTGCTAACTCTCACTTAGATCTCACCCCTAAGAGCAATAATTAATTTCTAAGCCAATTATGTCAGGTTATTTACCTTCTCTTTACTATAACTTGTTTGCATTTTTTTAACAGAGTATGTAAAAAAATTCCCATTTTAACATTAACCAACTATAATGCTAAAAAGATTTTGTACACACATTTTAAAACTAAAAGAACTATATTCTTATGTTAACTTCTTTTTTTGAAATTTGGAATAAAATAGTTATGATCACAATATTAAACTTATCCAAATGAAGTTTGAATTCATTAATATTTTTTTATTAATGTTGAAGAAAAGTAGTATTATTGAGTCATAAATTGTCAAAAGCTTTATATTAGTTTATAAATATTTAATTATTGTACTAACAAATATATTTCTAGCCTGATGGGTTAGCCTGAGTGGTTGAGTGTTGTGAATTACAAGCAAGAGGTTATGAGGTTGAGTCCCCGAGCTAGTTGCCTCTGTGAATATTGGGTCTCAATTGATGTCCCCGTCAACTTAGGTTGCCAAAAATGAAACTAGTTGATTTACCTCTCGTACCATCCTTGAAATGAGGGGAAGTACCTAGAGGGTTTCCTGAGATGTTTATTCCATAAAAAAACACCAAAAAATGCATTGTTATATTAATCTATTTCTAATTTACTTAAACTATTTCTTCTAAGCCACTTATATCATAATGAAATGTTAACATCACTAAGTACTTTCTAAATATGACTCCAACTATAGAAAGTGCGATGCAGTTTGAGGGGGAATATATCCTCGTCTACTTAGACAACCCTTTGGAGTAGTTAGATTTTTTTGTCACTTCTAGGATTTATCAAAGGAACAAAGAGACAACACCTTGGGGAGTTTTTAACCTTAGGGAGAAGGTGTGGGAGAAGTATAGGTTAGTGGATCCAATAAAAATCATATTTGGATCACATGGAGGTGTTAAAGATTTAAATGTAGACACAATGTGGTCAATGATATGGACTTGGAGTTTAAATATCCTATCAAGGGAATTCTACCCAAGGAGTGTAGAGTAAATATCATTTGTCATCCCTATCACAGGGCAAATGACAAAGATTAAAACTTGGAAGAAGGTTTGTATTCTAACCTTGGTAGGGCTTCTTCTTAGTCGATGAAGGAGTTTTTTAAAATCAAGGTCAAGTCAAGGAGGCCAAAGGAATAGGGTTTGTTGGGGAAAATCTAGATCTAGAACTATTGAGTGATTATGGGGGCATGGAAGAAGATGGAAGTGTATAAAAAGAAGAGAAGAGTTGGTGAAGATGGTGGTAGGGGAGGAAATCTACCTAGAGCAGATTTTGAATTTCAGGGGAAGGCCCTAATATGTAGGCTTCATGGAAGGCAAATACTAGCAAAAGGTTCCTTCAATGAGTGGTCAAGGTTTCAGTGGAATCTAGTGCTAGGGTACTCTCCCAAGTTTCACGTAATGCCAAGGGGATGTTTAGGGTTTATTTTTTTATTCAAGGAAGAAACTGCAAATATTTTAGGGAAATAATGGTATTGGGATGTGATTATCTTAGTAGTGTTGAGATGGGATGCATGCTTTGACCCATGCTCATAACCAATCTCATAGTGTCTTATGTGGGTAAAGCTACTCGACCTCCCACTTGAGCGTTGGTCTAAAAAGCTTATGAAAAACATTGGAGAAACGTAGGGTCTCCACTTAGTGAACCTATGAAATAACATATGCATTCATGGGATATTGAACCCCCCTCCCTGAACATCTTTCCAATAAATAAATAAAACCTATTTCTACTAGATAACCCCTATGTTTACTAGATACCTCTTTTTATACCCTGCATCCCCCCCAAAATACCTACAATATATTTACTCAATTTTTCATAATTTAAAAACCCCCTTTATGAATGAACGTGATAAGATATCGATCAACAAGGTGAAGCCCCCATGTGGAGAAAATATAGGGAAGACTTGTGTTGATTACTTTTCCAGTCATCAAAGTTGTAGTCTTTTTATATCATCTTTGACTTTCTTGTATATCCTATACTTAGCATTTTTTTTTCTTTTCTTTTCCCATAATTACCATAACACTGCAAACCCACAATCCCGCAAGTCTCTAAACATCAACACTTAACCTTTTTTCTATTTTCTTTTTCCATAGTCGTTTTTATTTTTGTGGGAGTCATATTGTAGGATACAACGAGTGGATCTATGAGTAATGGGTTGAAATCTAGAAGATATTAAACTGGAGTAGTAAGTTATGGCCTTGAATATGGCTATCAAACTAGAGGATCAACTTCTACTACCTATGGTTATTCTAGTTATGGATATTCTTCATATAACCTTTCTCATGTTTAATGCCTTGCTTCCTTTATCTTTGTTACTACTATTAGCTACAATGCTTTCTATGTTCCTACTATTGAGGTTTGCTACTGGCTCTTCCACTGCTATTGATACCTTTACTCTTAGCTATGCTCTTTCTTCTCTAGTCTATGCTTTAGCTTCCTCTGCCTTTACATGTACCCTTGTCACCTATGTTACTAGATCTATTAGTGCTACTGATACCGATGCTTAAATTAATCTCATTGGTGATACTTATCTAATTACTAGTGTCATAGGTGGATAATCTAAGTCAACTTGATCATAATCAAGAGCTTCAACCCTTTCTTTTTCCCTTGACACTCATGGATCAATAGGAACTAGTACATATGCTTATGGATATGGGTTGAGATCTAGATATATTTTACTATTTATAATTGGAACTGCTACTAGTAATGCACATGCCTTTGAAACTACTTCTTTAGGCTCTGTTACTAGGGACATAGCTATTATATCTACTACTATTTATTTAGCCATAGCCTTTGTTTCTACATGATCTATTGAGGGGCAACTACCATTACATAGTATTCAATTCCAATCTCCGTCGATCTACACCACGCAGGAACTTCCAATTGCAAATCCAATATTACGCCTAATTATCCCAACCTTTTGTCTCCTAGCACCCAACAACTCAACATTGATTCGTTGCACCAAGGTGGGTCATCAATAGCCACTGTTATCCCCATTTTGTGGGATAACTAAGGAGATGATGTCTTGAGGCCCTCAAGTTGTAGACATGGAGTACTGAGAGAGAGCTTGACCAATAGTTTCCACTTGCACAAATGGAGACCCACCTCACCATCACGCTCGAGGTTGATCATGGTGGTATCCACCACATCTGTTGGCCTCCAGAAGACATTTGGTCTTGCTCCATGAGGTATAAGTTAAGTATTATGGTGAGTGCCATTTCAATATTTGAGGCATTTGAGTTTGTTACATATATTACTACTTTTGATTATGTGACATTTGCTTGGACATTATGCTCTTGTCCCTGTTTCACCTTGGTGGTTGACATTACGCCCTAGTAAGTGGGTCACCCTTAGGGATAGTGTAAAATGATGAGACCTGAGAGATCTAGAATTCGATGAGAAAAATAATACTAATCCAATGGATTTGAAAATAAACAAAGAAGAGAGAGAGAGATAAGAATTTACTCCACAAGAATGAATGTATTCACAATATGTTCTGAAATTACAATGAGATAAATCCAATATGTAGAGAGGAATTGATCTTGTCACTAATAATAGCAATTGCCACTAAAATTAGTGTAAGAATAGCTAAAGCACATGCCTAAACCTCTAAAATAGTTAAACCACACCTAACATGAGTATGATAGGCTGAAAAGTGCAAGTTAATAGCTGATTAGATAAACATGCAAATTTTACTAAAGAAAGGTGGTAAATCCCTAAAATCAAGGGACATTTTCCTTGATTTAAGGAGGAAGTGCGCTCTCCTTCCTTTAGGTGTTTAAAATTTTCATGGAGGTTGGAAAGGAGTTGTTAAGTGGAGTTCTAGCTAAAGAACTCAAAGTTAACTCCCTAAACTTAAGGAAAACTCCCTAAAATCAAGGAAGGTGTCTCGTACCCTCTCTAGAAAGTCAAATCAAGTGAGGAAAAATGCATTGGGATGCATTAACCAAGGTCTAGGTGCCTAAGACAAGTAATACACCAAGGGAAGTTAGGATTATGCTAACACCCCCCCCTTAAGCCTAATTGTAGTGACATAGTAAGAAAAAGTGAGTCCCGACTACTAGGCTATTTTAGGTACTTAATACAATAATGAACCCCTCATAAAATGAGGAAAGAGGGAAAACCTCNCCCAGAAAAAAAAAAAAGAGGACATAAAAAATGATATGAGAAGGAACAAAAGGAAGTTTTTAAGCAACCATGTCCTTCACTCCAAGAAGACCTCACAACTGTGCAAGTTTGTGCTCGTTGAAGATTTTGTTGAAGATGTAGATGTCTCCACAGATCTGATGAAGTAGATGCACCATTGATATGTCCACATATATCCACTCTATCTTATTGTAATGAAGAATATCCAAATAAAGTTTGGATGAAACTTTGAAAACAGTGTGACCGTTTCCGAAAAAATGTTGAATTTTTTTTTACTTTAAAATGATCATAACTTCACTTCCCGAACTCCGTTTTGGACGATTTATTTTTTGAAATTGGGTATTTTTCCGAGAGGAATTCAAATATCCAATTTGTTTATGAAAATTTTTCTCTAAAAATATCATAATTAAATCTGATGTGCACGGCTCCCTTTTTGTCTCCTGAGGTGCATGCATGTTGCTGCTAAGATGCATGCATAGGGCATGGAAAATTTTCTACATGTGACTCTTGAGATGCATGCAATATATCTTCCACATGAAATTCAGAAAACAAATCTGAAATCAAGTCGACATCATCTGCAATTAATGGAATAAAAATTTGTGTAGATACTTGTGTAGAAGACTCTTCAAAATAAGAGGCTTGATCTTCTGATGGTTTCTCTTCTAGCTCTATCTTTCCAATCCCCTACATGCAATCTTAACAATCTTCTTTATTCCCAAATAGAACCTCCAATCTAGTCCATAATTCATTTGGAGTTGAGTCTTGTGAGACATCATATACTTGGTGGAGAATTTCTGGAAAAATAGACAAGCAGATACATCCTATGGCCATATCGTGTCTATTGAGAAATTCATTTTTCTCATCGACAGAATCAGGCTCTACTTCCATTTCCATTGTTATCCAGTAGAGACATTTGCTTCGGAGAGTAAGGGTGATCTCATATTTCCATTCAAACTAGTTGAATGGAGTTAGGACTATATTCTTGGGTTGAAGTTGTTGATCCATTGATTTTTGTTGCCTCCTTTGATGATCTTTCACATGTAAATAAAACTAGTATACCTCTCCCTCAGATTCCTGGAGGCTCTGATACCATGTAAACTTTTGAGACTCGAGAGATTTAGAATTCGATGAGAAAAATAATACTAATCCAATGAATTTGCAAATAAACAAAGAAGAGAGAGATAGAGAAGAATTTACTCCACAAGAATGAATGTATTCACAATATGTTTTGAAATTATAATGAGATCAATCCAATATGTAGAGAGGAATTGATCTTGTCACTAATAATAGAAACTGCCACTAAAATTAGTGTAAATATAGCTAAAGCATATGCCTAAACCTCTAAAATAGTTAACCCACACCTAACTGTTGATATTATGGTAGTTGTGGGAGGTATTAAACCTCCACATGTATCCTTGACAAGAATAGAATATTTTGGGAAGCAAGAAGAAACCCTAAAGCATTGGACATAACCCTAGAAGACAAGTCGGCTAAAGAAAAGAATTAATATTGAGTTTTTAGTCTCCAGAAAGAGAAGTTGTCCCAGACATCTAAGGAAGAACATTATAAATACAGGATGCTAGAACGAATTTGGACACACACAACTCGCAACTGCATAAATCTAGTACGCATTGTAGAAATTTAGTAAGTGCGCAAGTCTGGAGAGTAGTTGTCATTGTAGCTACTTCAACTAGTATTTTCGGTTTTAGGCTTGGAATTTCTCTTGGTTATGGTTTGGAATTTCTGCCTTGTGCGATAGATCTAGATAGAGGTATGGTACATTGATTGGATATTAGGCCCAGGGTTTACTTCCAGAATTATTCTCTGTCAAGGTTAAGGTGCTCGTGGGTGGCTTCGACCTATAGTTGGGTGGTAGTATTGCTATATTTTCTATGGTTAAATGAGCACACCTGCTTTGCTAATAGGTTATGGGCCCACAATATCTTCAGACAGTCTAAGTGCTGGAAGATAGATTGGGAGGATTTTCTCAATTACAGTTGCATTTGCAGTCAAAGTTTTTGTTGCGGCAATGAAACCTTAACCATCTTGTTGAGACACCTTAAGTGAAGATATTGACTTAATTTCTAGATAGCCTAGTGTTCCCTAACCTAGCGCACCTCTTGGTACTCTCAACAAGATAAAATGTCAAGTTTGAGTTTTTGGTCAAAGTCAAAGGTTGACCAAGTTGAGGTCAAAGGTTGACCAAGTCAAAGAAGTCATGACTTACTCTATGAAGTCAGAAAACAAGTTAGAAGGGGATTCTAACTTCAGAGCATGGAAGACAAGGATTGACCTCATCTTTGCCAAGAATAAAGTGTTGGATATCTTGAAAGGAAAGATCATCAAACCACAGTTTGAAGAAGGAAAAGAGAAGGAACCTCAGAACATTGCAATTATGGAGAAGTTCA
>ML810835.1:11913-47344 GCA_009831015.1 Picea engelmannii
ACATGAAAATGAATGATGATGACAACATAACATCATACTTTGTAAGAATCTCTCAGTTAAGAGATCAACTACAAGCTATTGAAGAAATCATTTCAGAAAAGGAACTGGTAAATATAGTACTCAATGGCCTTCCCAAGACATGGGATGCATTTCGCACAAGAATGAACACAAGAAAGGAGTATCCCACATATGAATAACTTTGGACTTGTTGTGCACAAGAAGAATCAAGGATTAACGCAAAAGAGAAATCCAAAAATAAATACAAAGATCAAGCCTTCACAACAAAGTTCAAGAATTTAAGGAATAAAAAGAAGTTTGGCTTAAGGAAGAAACCAAATCAAGAAAAGGATATGTCAAAGATACAATGCTTCAACTGTCGAAAATATGGTCACTACAGTAACCACTATCTTGAGTTAAATAAAAGGAAGGAAATAGATGAAGCATTAGTTTCCAAAGAAAGGGAACTTTCAAAGAAGGCCAAGCAGGATAAAACAGACTTCTTCTTCTAAGTCAATGTAACAATATTCTTCAAAGTTATTGTACATACCATATTTACATAGTTTATGTACATATCATGTATATCTCTTTCTTATAAGATAAGATGTTCAAGTGAAACAACACCTATGGAAGAACAACAAGATAAGGATTGCTATCATGAGAACTATAAGTCAAGCAATACACATGAAAAGATGAAGTACGTTGAAAAGTTTTTATAAAAATTCCTATGGAATCTATTATATAAGTAACAACTGTCAGATAAGCCAAAATTAGAATCAAAATTGAAGAGAACCAGAAGGAGTAAAAATAGAAAGAAGTCGGAAATCAAGAGGAAATTATAAAAAGACTCGTGACACCTTGTAGAAGGAAATAAGGATGCAGACATAAGCATGTACTATCTTAGATGGAGGGGGCTGATTAAAAATTTCCAAAAGAAGAGCATGCATGCATACATGAAGCAAGGATTAGGAGGGAGCTAATCATAAATATGGTACATTGAGGA
Organism: Picea engelmannii; assembly: GCA_009831015.1. Classification (NCBI taxonomy): domain Eukaryota; kingdom Viridiplantae; phylum Streptophyta; class Pinopsida; order Pinales; family Pinaceae; genus Picea; species Picea engelmannii. Next base: position 12,914 of record ML810835.1, read on the forward strand.
TTATGAAGTATCTATCCATGTTCCCATTGAAAGTAGTATCCATGATAAGCAACACGTGTTCAATTTGACTCTAGAAGAAGTCTTCTTCAAAAATAAGCCTTAAAGTATCCTTGGTTGTCCATCTACATCCATGATCCTATGATGAAAGGAAGAAGTTGGAATCTTCATGGAATGGAATCTATAGAAGACTCCATGGACCCAAGAGATAAATAGAAACATGAAGAATAACATGAATATTCCAAGAAATAAAGAAAATCTTGAACAACCAGTTATTATATCGAGAATCACAAAGACCACCAACTTGGTTTGAACCCACTAGAAGCAATCAAGAAGAAGAAATGGAAGTTATGATAAAGAACAGTGTATGTAAGAAAATGTGAAAAATACTTATGAATGGAAGCATTGCGAAATTTAGAAGTCTTCCAGAAGAAGGAAAAAGACTATGACAAGACTCGTTCCAGTAAACCAAATATACCTCCTCTAGTATCCATGGATTGGAATCTACCTATAAAATATTGTTCTTCCCAAATAAAGAAATTTGATAAAGAAGATTATACTAGAAAGAGACCCATGTATGCAGATATAAGAAGACCTTGTATCGATTCAAACAACTTGATGCAGAGTATCTTATATACAACAGAAGCATGATGAAAACTTTCTATGACAGAGATAGTGTCTCAGAATAGTTGCTCAGAAGTTTAGGATGATGGATTTATAATCCATGGAAAAATCTCATGATGACAGAAAAAGTGTTACTTGGATATGTTTCAGTTTGAGCCTTGCCACAATGTCATGAGCTAACAGGAAACATAATTGTTGAATTCGACCATCATATATTGTAATGATCAGAGCTATGTGAAGCCTTTAGAGAAAACCAGTGTTCCATGAAAGACTGAAGTACATTGAGATCAAGCATTATATTCTCTATGATAAAGTCCAGAAGAGAGAAGTGGTTCTCCAGTATATATCCACCTATGAGAAGATAACAAATATTTTGGTAAAGCCTCTGTCCAAGATGAAAAGTTTGTGTACTTAAGAAACAAGTTGGGGCTCGTAGAGACAACTTCCTTATTTAAAAGGGAAGAGATTACTCTCAGGTTGGGAGGGAGCACTGATATGTTATTGATTCATGGATAATAATTTTTCATCTTGGAAAATGGTCCAGGATTAGCAGTTCCTTTCAGGAAAGTGGTTTGAGATTTCAAACAGACAAACATTTTTCAGTTCAGAGAATGGTCCATATCGGACAATCATTTTCGTAATGAAAATTGTCTAATAGATTGCTGATGCACCATAGACAATGATTACCCATGTGGCCAGTGTGGGGGAATGGTCTAGGATAGTCATTCTTTCGAAGTTCACAGTTGTGAGCAGTTTTTAAGAATGGTTTGTTTTGGAGGTTGGTGCTGGACAATTATTCCCTAGAGAAGACTCATTGTATCCAGGTTGCACTATGATTAGTGCCAAAGGAATGGCCCAGTTAGGTGAATGGTCCAAGTTCATCAATAAAGGACAGACATTCCCTAGGGAAAAATCATTCTCTCCAAGTTGCACTATGATTAGTGCTGAAGGAATGGCCTAGTTAGGTGAATGGTCCATGCTAAAAAATCAGACAATTATTCTTCTATGCTTGAGAAGGATAATCCATAAAGCCCATGGCTGATGTTTTACTTTATGAGGGAATATGCTCTTCCAAATCTCACAGATGTGAGTGGAAGAATGGACCAGATGACTCAATTTATATCATGATATTGTTTAATGGAGGTTGATATCAGATGATATGATTGTTGTGGAGACTGTATGTCTCTGGAAAGTAGATGTATGATATTGTGGTGGATGTGTTTCACTGGTTGTGACTATGCATCACTAATTAAGTAGCCATGTGATACTTGGTGTGGTTGTGTACCACTGGATAGTAGTTGTGTACTACTATGGATAGACACAGTTGTGTTCTATTGAATGGAATTGTTCTGATTTCCATGAAGACTATCAATAGTGTTGGAAATGATTATCAGCTAGATGGATAGTCAGTGTGCTGGTGGACAAACATTCTCCAAGAGGAAAATGGTCTAGGACATTTATTCTTTTAGGACGTGTTATCCCCCACTTTTAGGGATAACTAAGGAGATTATGTCTCGAGGCCCACAGGTCCTAGACATGGAGTATTGAGAGCCATATCGACTTGATCATGGCCCTGGAGGGCCCATCTTTTATTCCTTTCAATGCCTCCACTTTTTTAGTAGCAACAACATCCATAACCTTGGATCGGTCCTGTATCAGAGATGGTTCTTGCTCCATAAGGTAATGAGTCTGGGTATCATGGTATGTGTCACTTTGATCCTCAAAACCTTTGAATATGTGCATCTAGTTCTTTTTATTTCTAACGGGTGCTTAGATATTATAATTATCCACTTGACCATGTCTGGGGGGGATGGCAGGATGCCCTTGTAAGCCTGTGCCCATAGGTTTTTAGTTGCCACTAGTGGGATTCATGAAAAGTCATCGTCCGCTCCCGTCATAGTTACTACTTTCCATCTTACTTCCCGCTCATCCATCCCATTACATTGGTCAGGGCATTAGGTTGGTCAATCATTTAAGGGTTGCACCTTGCCTTGTGGGAAGAAGTGGCTAAAGGCCCAGAAGGTAAAGGCAAGATGGAAAAAGATAAAGTCCTAAAATAAAACCTTAAGATTCTTCGCCCAGGGATCCCCGAGAAAGCAGTAAAAGGCTTCTCAGCAAGAAACAAGAGGGACCCATAAAAATAATAAAACAATACCTAGTCAGAGGATAAGGGGTCTCATCATGAGCCAACCTATTACATCCATGGGCACCTAGCGGTATGACACTACTAGCAGTTGGTTACCACGTCAGGGTAGTGGATCTTGGTTGCATGGCCAAGAGAAAAGGGGTCTCATCATGAGCCAACCTTCTCATTTCCGTGAAAGTACTTGTGGGTAACATTGCCACCACTGGCCACCACACTAGGGTAGTGTCCCTTGATTAGCCTCTTGAATAAAAATAAATAAAGAATAAAGAATAAAGAATAAAAGTCATGAATGGGTTTGGAAACATTTGCATCCATGACAGGTGCATCTTGCCTTCTACAAAGGCACCCACAACTAAGCCTTTCATTTCTCTGCTATCACTACACCCCTTGTTAGGACATACCTTATCCACCTCACCCATTAACATGACTTGGATTTGATCTCTTCTGGAAACATCCCTTTCCAATGGACACTATCCCAATAGGATGCCTTGTCACTTCCTCCAAACTTGCATTGTAGATTTGTATAATGTCTTCGAGCACTTGACTGGGTAAAAGGGGTTTTATGCACATGTTTAATAAAATTTATGATTGGATGTGATTGAAATTTCTATGATCCCTGTGACTTATGAGCCCATGGAGGGTGTATCTGTTGATGTTATTAACACCCTGTAATTTCCCAGGCTGAGGAGGAAATCGACAGGGGTAACCACAAAACCGCTTCGAGTCAAGGATATATCCCTCCAAGACTCAGAGAGGGATCTCTCTGTCTGATATAGCTTTCTTGAGATGAGATATTAGGCTAGTTATGAAGTATAAGGTTGTCTTGTTTTTAGAGTTTTGGGTTGAGACAAAAAAAGAGGACCATTGGGCAAAATGGAGTCAACAAAGGTTAAAGATGATTAAATGAATGAATAACTGAGACAAACAGTAACCATGCAAGGTAATCATGTCATTGGATCCTTTGAGTTTGTGAAATGGAAAATAGTCATAGATTAGGGTCCAATTTAAATGCACAACAGAGCTTATATGAATTCTACATCCAATTTTCAGAAGAAAACATTAATATCATTTTAAGCCAGATCATGGTGTCTAAGACAAATCCTGAAACATAATCTTCTTATAAATGATAAGGAAAGAAAAAAATATGTGAGACAAGATAATAACATGTTACATAAAGAGGTACTTCACCACATGATCATGACACAAGAATCTAGGAACAAAAAGCCTTTGTATTCATCTAAGAAGTCACTTACAACCTGTTGAACATCTTTACAATAGATGATGGTCTCTCAATACCATCCATCTCTTGAAGTCCAAACCTTAACACTCTTGCCTTTGTGATCTTAAATAATCTTTACAAATTAGTTTCAAGATCCTCAAAAGATGGATATGATAACCTCTTTTCCTATCTCAAATCCGAATTTGTGAGGTGGCTGGAAAAGACATAAATTTCTAGAAATATGCTGCTCAAATATTGACATATATCTCTCAAATAAAAATAGATTTTTAGAAAATAAGAGAGGTTTTTGAATATGAGCTCATTCTTGTAAAAATCCTCTCCCATTTTCCAAAAATACCTTTCCATAGGATCAGAATGTCTCCAAATAAAGTGACTAAAACAGGAAAATCTAGATTTCCAAATCTAGTCATATTCCTACATTTTAGGATTTGATCCCTAGAATGTTTCTATTGATGAAATGAAGTGCCACCTACACTCATGGATGATATTTGATAATATATTTGACTAATAGTCATCATATTCTCCTATATACACTCTAGCCAAGTCAAATTTTGACTTTCTTTGAATTCTGGAAAATTTATGCACTTTCGGTAGCTAACAACACCTTGCACCTGACCTTTTAGCTGCCGAAACTGGGAACTTTTTGCAGCTTACAGCACAATAAAAACCATCCCTTAGCTGCCAAAAGATGATTATGACATTTTTGACATTTTAAGTATAGACCACTTATTTCTTGAAAAGACAAGTCTAAAACTCATCTTAAAGGCACTTAACTTAAAAATAACAAGAATCCTTCATCTAATGACCATCCTATCACCTAATGACAAAAAAATGGAAAATTTATTTGAGGAGATAAAACCACCTTTGCAGGATAAAACATTGTTTTTGACGTGCAATCCAAACCAATATATATAATTCAACAACCCTTATTTCCCTATAATTATAGGGTCCTAACAGATGTGCAAGATCATACCCGACGAACATGTACCATATTCGATAGGTACACATGGGGAGATGATTAATTCGGACCTCCATGGGGCTGGAGAGCCCACCAGATGGATGTTGATACCCCAGTAGGGGGAAGAGACAAGATAAATGGGTTTGCATCAGATAAGAGGAAGACTTTCCACAGAGCCATCTTGGAAGAGCCTTACCTAGGGGGTTTTTGCCCTCTCCACTAGAACGTTGGACTTGGAAGGCCCATGACATCACCTAGGATGACCATGACATCATCCAACGTTATGGATGTTTTGGGGAGGCAATTATAGCAGTTGTGGCATGCGTGGAAACTTGGAGAGGCCCAAGGAGGGCTAACGCTTTTCTCCAAGAGGCCTGCGATGCCATAAAAAGGGCTAACGTCACCCTAGAAAGGGCATGATGTCTTCACTTTTGATTGATTAGGGTTTAATTTATGACATTTAATGTAAAAAAATATTATTTGGTATTTTGGCCTTGTTGGCCTTTTGGTGACCTAAATTTTATTAAGATCACTTGGTATTGTATAAGTAGAGAGCTAAAACTCTCATTTTGATCATCATCTTTCACTCACCACTTGGTGAGGTCTGAAATTTTCTCCCTCTTCTAGGGTTTTGGCTTAAATTTTGATGAGCACTTGTTGAAGGAGGCTTTTTCTTGGATATTTTGGCATTTACTTGTGGAAGGTTTACAACTAGGGTTTGGCTATATGAATGCTTGGTGGATGTAAGTGAATTTCTGCAATCCTTCTTGATTGAATGGTTAAGGTATTTTTACTTGCATTTTGTTATTATAATTTGCTGGATTAAACCCTAGGGGACAAGCACATGTTGGTGTCCTTGTTTCATGTCCCTACTAAGTTATGCTAAGAGCTAGTTATTTTGTTGAAGATTTATGTTAGAGCCTTGCCACAACAACACTCTACCTTTTACTCTTCTAGCCTAGCCATTTTTGTCTTGTCATTGAGCTAAAGAAGGAGGAGAAAACACTAAGGCCTAGGGTTTCTACACCTTAGTGAGCCTTTTTCCCCTAGGTTTTGATTGATGAAGCCTTGCCTTAGCAACACTTCATCATCAAAATCTCTTGTATTTAGCCCTACAATTTATTACTCAAGCTAGTCGTTTTAATTTGTCTTTTGAGCTAGAGAAGGAGGAAAAAGCACTAAGGCCTAGGGTTTCTACAACTTAGTGATCCTTTTTCCCCTAGGGTTTGATTTTTGAAGCCTTGCCTTAGAAACACTTCAACATTAAACCCTCTTGTCTTTAGCCCTATCACTATCATTTTGGCCCTTCAACATTTGCAGCTATCTTGAATCCATTTTCCCTAGTAACGCACTCATCTAAGACCTTGTGTTTGAGTACTTTGATCACAACTTCCAAATACTCTTGAATAACCTTTAACTTCTTCTAACCCTAGCTTAGACTAACAATTACTAACCCTATTGTTGTTGTCACTTATTTATGTTATAAACATATCCATGCAACATTTATTTTGTCTTTAAAGGAATTGAAATATTGGCTAAGGCGTTGCTTCTAGTATTATTGCATTGATGATAGTTTGTCATTGCTCATTGTGAAGTTTCTTTAGCATTTATTGAGAAACAAATATATTGTAATCATTTCTATTGTACATCATTGATTTGTTTCATCAATATTGTTTATCAATTCCTTATATAAGAAAAACCTTGATTATATGAGGTACTAACCAAGCAAGTGATCTTGCACATGTATAGTTTCCTTGTTGATTTGTCTCGAGAAGGTACATTCTGGGTTATCATTTATACTTCTGGTTATCTTTATCTTTATTGGATGATTAGCTAGACTTTCTGATCGGTGGTGACTTATGATGGGGAAAAATTCTACTTATCCATAGACCTTTGCCTTCTCAAAAACCCAGGTCACTGGGGACATCTCCCTTGGGCCTACCACCCTAAACAAAAAGAGTTATCCTATTGAGGTGACAGTGGTAGGATAGTCTCAGTTTCACCAGTTTTCCCTTCTTCCATCTGTCCTTTAATCCAACTATAAACTATGCGATAACATTTTGGCACCGTTGTCGGGGAACACTGAGTCAATTCTCCTCAAGACGACACTTTTTTGTTAAGCCTTTCCTCAAGATCCTTTATCTTACAAGATTACCTGGAGACTCCACTTAGGGTGATTCCCTTATTTCTTTGATAATTTTAAGAAAATTATTGGCAAATACACTGATGACGAAGCCAAGTATGAATTCTCAATGGGATCCAAGAAACTACAAGCCTTTAGACATGAGTAACATTCTGGGGTACCCTTAACAAATGCCCTTTGAATACAAAAATTTTCTCTCAAGATTCACTGGTGGTGATAGGAAGAGAGTTGACTATCACATGAGAAACTTCTGGAATTTCTTCCTATCTCGCCCTATCGCTGATGATGCTGAAGACTTGGTCATGAAAATTTTCTTTGCCAGTCTTTATTGCAATGCTAGAGAGTGGCATGACAACCTCCCTGATGCCAGCATCACAACTATGGAGAAATTTGAAGAAACATTTCTTAGGAGACGGGGTATTCAGTTGGAAGACATCCTAGTACTACTAGAAAGACTCGAGCATATAAAGCAAGCTGAGGATGAAACTGTCGGAGACTTCTAGGATAGGTTTGAGAACATGTTGTATCAAATTCCTAAAAACCATCATCTTGAAGAGAAGTACCTTGTCCATCTCTATACCCATTCACTATTGGTGCATTTGGGTTTTCCCCTCAGTAAAAGGGTCCCAAGCACGATCAATGAAGCTTACAACATGGCTGCGAGAATTGAGAAAAACATCTCCTTATCTGAGATAAGATACCTTCTTACCATAGGTATTCTTAGTAGGGAAAGTTTGTTTTCCCTTGAGAACTTCATTGTTTATTTCCAAGAAGAAGGAGAACAAACCATAGATCAACATAAGACTGTTGAAGACACGGTTGAGGGGATGGAACCTAAGAAAAATTATGAAGTATCAACCTGTGCTCCTCCCTTTGACAAAGACATCCATGAACTTTTCCCCCCTGCACAACAACAAGACAATGAGGTTAGTTGCTTTCCTTTTTAGGATTTTGATGATACCTTGTTCCATGATTCAGAGAGTGAAGGAGGAATGTAATCTCCAAAAGAAGTAGATCTTCCTTTCTGTACAATTGAAGATGGAGGGGCAACTCATGAGGATGAAATAATGATGCATACCCAAGTCCTGAAATCTTCTGCACAAGAACAAACAGTAAGTTACTCTCCTCTCCAATATTTTAATGATTTTCTACTTTATGATTTGGGATGGATGAGCCTTTGAATATTTTGAATCCTCCATGTTATGATACTGATACTGACATAGTTGATATTGATGAGTTCATACAAGTTGGAAGATGTAAATGGGATGTAGTTGGTTTTGATATGGACCCCATTTATGACATTGAGAATCATTTCCAAGTGTTTCATTCACAGTTATCACTACAAGTTACTTTTGATTTTGACCAGTGGAAATAAGGAGATGATAAATTTACCAATACTTTCCAAACACCCAAGGATGACCTAGCCCCTTATTCTCCTGATGATTTTTGGTCATACCTTAAGGGATTTGATGAGCACTCCTCTGAGCATTTGGATTCATTCCATGAAGAATATTACCAACCACCGTTATGCTCATGTCTTGATAGGAGTGAGGGCATTGTTTTCCTCAAGAAGGATTCTCGGGACAACTTTCTCCAGCCACCTGTCGTTACTTTACTTTGTTGTGTCTCTAAAGGTGTATTTGGAAGATATGTATTTTATATTGTGTTTCCTATGGGGAAAACCCTAGAGTCCAAGGGTTGGTTGAATACTTCAATAATAAGTCTGTCATCTCAACTTTTTTTATTTCCCTTGGGAATTTGCCAATCATCTACTAGATGCTTGTCAATCCCTTCCCAGGCTTCAGAGTGTGAGGACGTCCTAGGTAGCCAGTTTGCAGACCTTTTGAGTCAGTGTTCCGAACCTTGTACTTTTTGCGATCCCTTCCTAAAGTGGATTGATCACTTTCCTCAGAGATTGACTTGGTGTGATTTTATCCCTCACACCCGCCTCCATGAGTTAGACTTTATTATTTCCATCGATACGATACATTCTCTAACCCATGTTATTTTTGTGCTTGACTTAACACTGTTTTGGTTTATGATGAAGCACAAAGGAGGGTATTGTGGCACATCATTGGATTGGTTTCATTGGTTGTTTGACTACACCTAACATCCAGCCAACAGGTAAGTGCAGGTAAGTAGGCATTTGCATTCATTGTATATACCACTTGCATTTCATGCTAGAGTAGTTTTCTTTCACATCTGTACATATGATTTTTATTTATTCTATATATGTGATTTGGGGGTGATATCACCACCCCAAATGATTACTGATAGTTGTTATTGAGATCAAGCAGGTTACAGGCTATGCCAGCGATGATGAGGTTCTCATGCGCTCTATGGTGAGAACATGTCCCCGAGTTGGAGCCAGATGTTATCCCCCACTTTTAGGGATAACTAAGGAGATTATGTATTGAGGCCCACAAGTTCTATACATAGAGTATCGAGAGCCAGATCGACTTGAGCATGGCCCTGGAGGGCCCATATTTTCTTCCTTTCAATGCCTCCACTTTTTTAGTAGCAACAACATACATCACCTCGGTTTGGTCCTGTATCAGAGATGGTTCTTGCTCCATGAGGTAATGAGTCTGGGTATCATGGTATGTGTCACTCTGATCCTAAAAGGATTTGACTATGTGCATATAGTTCTTTGTGTTTCTAATGGGTGCTTGGATCTTATACTTATCCACTTGACCATGTCTGGGGGGGATTACAGGATGCCCTAGTAAGCCTGTGCCCATAGGTTTTTAGTTTCCACTGGGGGGATTGATGAAAATTCATTGTCCACTTCTGTCATACTTACCACTTTCCATCTTAATTCTCGCTCATCCATCCCATTACATTGGTTCAGGCATTGGGTTGGCCAATCATTTAAGGTTTGTACCTTGCTTTGTGGGTAGAAGGGGCTAAAGGACTAGAAGGTAAAATCAAGCTAGAAAAAGATAAAAGCCTAAAATAAAACCTCGAGATGCCTCACCCAGGGATCCCCGAGAAAGAAGTAAAAGTCTTCTCAGCAAGAAACAAGAGGGACCCATAAAAATAATAAAACAAGACCTAGTTAGAGGATAGGGGGTCTCATCACGAGCCAACCTATTACGCCCATGGGCACCTAGCGGTATGACACTACTAGAAGTTGGTTACCACACCAGGGTAGTGGCTCTTGGTTGCATGGCCAAGAGAAAGGGGGTCTCATCATGATCCAACCTTCTCATTTTCATAAAAGTACCTGTGGGTAACATTGCCACCACTGGCCACCACACCAGGGCAGTGTCCCCTGATTAGCCTCTTGAAGAAAAAGCAATAAAGAATAAAGAATAAAAGGCATTGATGGGCTTGGAAACATTTGCATCTAGGATAGGTGCAGCTCGCCTTATACAAAGGCACCCACATGTAAGCCTTGCATTTCCCTACTATCATTGCACCCCTTGTCAGGACATCCCTTATCCACCTCACCCATTAGCATGAATTGGATTTGATCTCTTCCAGAAACATCCCTTTCCAATGGACACTAGCCCAATAACACGCCTTTTCACTTCCTCCAAACTTGCATTGAAAATTTGTATTATGTCTTCAAGCACTTGATTGGGTAAAAGGGGTTTTATCCACATGTTTAATAAAATTGATGATTGGATGTGATTGACATTGCTATGATACCTATGACTTATGAGCCCATGGAGAGCATATCTGTTGATGTGCAGGATCATATGCGATGGATAGGTACCATATTGGACATGTACACATGGGGAGATGATTAGTTCAGACCTCCATGGGGCTGGAGAACCCACCAGATGGATGTTGAGACCACAACATGAGGCAGAGACATGGCATAGGGGTTTACACTGGAGAAGAGGTGGAAGTTCCACAAAGGCAGCATGGAAGAGCCTTACCTAGGGGGGTTGTGCCCTCTCCAATGGAACGTTGGCCTTGGAAGGTCCATGACATCACCTAGGATTCCCATGACATCATCCAACATTATGGACCTTTTGGGGAGGTAGTTATTGCAGTTATGGCACGTGTGGCAACTTGGAGAGGCCCAAGGAGGGATAACGTTTTTCTCCAGGAGGCCTATGTTTCCCTAAAAAGGGATAACACCACCCTAGAAAGGGCATGACGTATTCACTTTTACTTTATTAGGGTCTAATTTATGACATTTAATGTAAAACAATAATATTTTGTATTTTGGCCTTGTCGGCCTTTTGGTGACCTAAATTATATTAAGGTCACTTGTTATTGTATAAGTAGAGAGCTAAAACTCTCATTTTGATCATCTTCTTTCACTCACCACTTGGTGAGGTCTGAAATTTGTGCCCTCTTCTAGAGTTTTGGTTGAAATTTTGATGCGCACTTGTTGAAGGAGGATTTTTCTTGGATATTTTGGCATTTTCTTGGTGGAAGGTTTACAACTAGGGTTTGTCTATATGAATGCTTGGTGGATGTAAATGAATTTATGCAATCCTTCTTGATTGAATGGTTAAGGTATTTTTACTTGCATTTTGTTATTATAATTTGTTGGATTAAACCCTAGGGGACAAGCACATGTTGGTGTCCTTGTTTCATGTCCCTACAAAGTTATGCTAAGAGCTAGTTATTTTGTTGAAGATTGATGTTAGAGCCTTGACACAACAACACTCTACCTTTTACTCTTCTAGCCTTGTCATTTTTGTCTTGTCATTGAGCTAAAGAAGGAGGATAAAACACTAAGGCCTAGGGTTTCTACACCTTAGTGAGCCTTTTCCCCCTAGGGTTTGATTGATGAAGCCTTGCCTTAGCAACACTTCATCATCAAACTCTGTTGTCTTTAGCCCTACCATTTATTACTCAATCTAGTCATTTTAATTTGTCTTTTGAGCTAGAGAAGGAGGGAAAAGCACTAAAGCCTAGGGTTTCTACACCTTATTGAGCCTTTTTCCCCTAGGGTTTGATTGTTGAAGCCTTTCCTTAGGAACACTTCAACATTAAACCCTCTTGTCTTTATCCCTATCACTATCATTTCGACCCTTCAACATTTGCAGCTTCTTGACTCCATTTTCCCTAGTAACTAACTGATCTAAGACATTGTGTTTGAGTACTTTGATTACAACTTCCAAATACTCTTGAACAACCTTTAACTTCTTCTAACCCTAGCTTAGACTAACAATTACTAACCCTATTGTTGTCGTCATCTATTTATGTTATAAACATATCCATGCAATATTTATTGTGTCTTTAAATCAATTGAAAGATTGGCTAAGGCATTGGCTCTAGTATTATTGCATTGATGATAGTTTTCCATTGCTCATTGTGAAGTTTCTTTACCATTTATTAAGAAACAAATATATTGTAATCATTGCTATTGTACATCATTGATTTGTTTCATCAATATTGTTTATCAATTGCTTATATTAGAAAGTCCTTGATTATATGAGGTACTAACCAAGAAAGTGATCTTGCATATGTATAGTTTCCTTGTTGATTTGTCTCGGGCAGGTACACTCTTGGTTATCATTTGTATTTTTGGTTATCTTTATCTTTATTGGTTGATTAGCCAGACTTTCTGATCAGTGGTAACTTGTGAGGGGGAATTATTCTACTTATCCATAGACCTTTGCCTTCTCAAAACCCCATGTCACTAGGGACGTCTCCCTTGGCCCTACCACTCTAAATAGAAAGAGTTATCCTATTGAGGTGACAGTGGTAGGATAGTCTCAGTTTCTCCAGTTTGTCCTTCTTCCATCCGTCCTTTACACCAACTACAAACTGTGTGATAATAGGACGTATGTCTGAATTAGAAGAATAGTCCTTGTAGCCCATGGTATGGCTTACAACATCTGTTGGAATAGTTATTGTTCTAGGACATATGTCCATATTAGAATAATGGCTCTTATATCACTCTGTGGAGTAAGTGACTTATTCAACATCATGCTTGATTACTTAGATGGAGTATGGCTTTGAGAGATGATGTAGTTGATGCTATCAGATGATACTAATAGTGATGATGGTGCTCATGATTTAATCATGAGATAGCATGTGTGGTTATGTTGATGCTACAGATTGAATGGTATGTTTGTGCTCAAGACCATTCTTTCAATACCTCCCTAGCTAGGAGGGAGTGTTGATATTATGGTAGATGCGGGAGGTATTAAACCTCCACGTGTAAGCCTAAGAAGAATAGAATATTCCAGGAAGCAAGAAGAAACCCTAAAGCATTGGACATAACCCTAGAAGACAAGTTGGCTAAAGAAAATAATTAATATTTAATTCTTAGCCTCCAAAAAGAGAAGTCGGCCTAGAAATCTAAGGAAGAGAAGTATAAATATAGTATTCCATAACTCATTTGCACACACATAGCTCGCAACTACAGAAATCTAATGCACACTGCAAAAATTTAGTAAGTGTGCAAGTCTAGAGAGTAGTTGTCGTTGCAGCTACTGCAACTAGTATTTTTGGTTTTAGGCTTGGAATTTTTCTTGGTTATGGTTTGGACTTTCTACCTTGTGTTCTAGCTCTAGAGAGAGGTACACTACATTGATTGGCTATTAGGCCTAGGGTTTGCTTCTAGAATTATTCTGTGTCAAGGTTAAGGTGCTCGGGGGTGTCTTTGACCTATGGTTGTGGCTTAGACCTATGATTGGGTGACAATATTGCTATATTTTATATGGTTAAAAGAGAACACCTACTTTTCTAACACTAACATGAGTATGATAGGCTAAAAAGTGTGAGTTTACTAACTGATTAGCTAAACATGCAAAGTTTACTAAAGAAAGGGGGTAAATCCCTAAAATCAAGGGACAATTTCCTTGATTTAAGGAGGAAGTGCGCTCTCCTTCATTTAGGTGCTTAAAATTTTCATGGAGGTTGGAAAGGAGTTATTAAGTGGAGTTCTAACTAAATAACTCAAAGTTAACTCCCTAAACTTAAGGAAAATGCCCTAAAATCAAGGAAAGTGTCTCCTACCCTCTCTAGAAAGTCAAATCAAGTGAGGAAAAATGCATTGGGATGAATTAGCCAAGGTCTAGGTGCCTAAGACAAGTAATCCACCAAGGGAAGTTAGGATTATGCTCTAGCAGATAGGTATGTTGTCGAAAGGTCCTTTTGACGAGTCATCATGCCATTCCTGACCATACTTGCCACTTTCCACACTTCACCCCCTCATCTCCTCACCTTTTGGGTTTTTTGGGTGTATTGAACCAAGAAGGGGTTGTCCCTCACTTCATGGGAAGAAGGGGTTGAAGGTCCAGAGGCTTGTGGATGGAAAATATAAAATCCTAATTATGAACCTTCCAGATGCTCACTCAAAGAGGTCTTGAGAGAAATGAAATGATTCTCTTAAAAAATCAAAGACATGCACAAGAAAACACATAAATATAAATGTCCCCACTCATTGAGGTGTGTAGACTCACACGTTGTCCCTTTCTTTCCTTGCATATGGCACTCTGTGTACCTATAGCTTCAAGTGGCCTTGTGGTGTTTCCCCCCAAGTTAATCGATTTCACTCTAGGGAGTACCCAAGGTTTTGTACTATTAATTAATTAATTAATGACAATTAATGGTCTTGGAAAAAGGATGTATTGAAAATGAAGGTGCAACACACCCTCTACGAAGGCACCCATAAGTGAGACATTACAACCCCTTGTATGTCATGAACCCCATGCCCAAAAGTTTTTCCCTCTTCCATAACACATCATCCACGTGACTTAGAATGAGTTCCCCTCGAGAAACACCCCTAAACTTAAAGGATGATTCACCCAATAGGTCGTTTTGTCAACCCTCCCATACTCAAACTTGGTAAATTGCATAGGGTCTTTGAGCATGAGTTTATTTTGACGAGGTAGTTTGAATGTACATGATTAGATGGCTATTTTATTTTTTTGACTTGCTTATCTTGATGCTTTGACTTGAGATCATTGGAGGGCATATCCATTTGTGTTTGCAGGACCCAACTGGTGGAGAGTTTTGGAGGAACAAGCCTAGCTTGGGCTTCCATGGGGCTTCAATCCCATAGGTTGGATACCAAGGGCCTGCATGCCATATGATGAAGACATGCCTTTGGAGGACTAGAAGACATCATGGATGGCCTCACCTAGCCCATATCACCCAAACAACTTTCCTAGGAGGGGAAACACATCACTCTTTGGGGTTTGACGTCACCTAGGGCTAGGGATTGGTGGTGATGGAGTTGTTAATCATTGACACTTGGCATGATTTGATCAGAGGAGACATGGATTGAAGGAAGATACTTGGCACATAAAGAGGAGGCTCTAGGAGCCCCAACAAACTTCATCATCTACTCCAATGACTTGGAAACGTGACAAAATGTCACCCTAGAGGGGTGATGCTTCTTCAGGGTTTTCTTCTATGTGCAAAATATGAATTGTTTAGTGTTATTTTTGTAAAGGGGAAAAGTAGGGGTTTTTTGTCCCCTTAGTTTGCGTTTACCCTAACCTAAGTGGACAAACTATGTTTAAAACATTTTGTATAAATAAAGGACATCTCTATTTCATTTGAAGATAACTCTCCCATTGTGAGAAGACTCCAAGGTTGAATTTTTTTCTACACTTGTGCAGTTTTGGTATCTCTCTCTCTTGCAAATGGTTTTTGGAATTATATCTTGGTGCATGGATGAAGTGAACTGATGCGTACCTCTTGAAGGCTTACTCTTTTTCTCTTGGATTGTAATTTTCATGGTGAACTAGGGGTTGATATCTCTTTTCTTGGAATTGGTAAGGAAAAATATGCATGTGTTGTTTCTTTCTTGCTCATTCTTGGTTATTTGTGGTGGAAACCCTAAGAGGAGTATGTTGGATACACCCTCCATTAATGCTTCATCTTATTGCTAAATTTATAAGTCATTCTTTAACAAGGGTTGCTAGGATAAGTACAAGTGTGTACACCC
Organism: Picea engelmannii; assembly: GCA_009831015.1. Classification (NCBI taxonomy): domain Eukaryota; kingdom Viridiplantae; phylum Streptophyta; class Pinopsida; order Pinales; family Pinaceae; genus Picea; species Picea engelmannii. The sequence continues at coordinate 28,894 of ML810835.1, forward strand.
TCCTAGATTTTACATAACTTGGTTGGCATACCCTAGGGAGTAAGAGGATTTACACCCCTAGGGATATTTTTAATCAAACTTGTGTTTTAAAGACCCCATTCACCCAGTTATAAAGGCACTAATCTGATTTTTTGCATTGGAGAAATAAATTATTTTCCTTGGTAAACGTGATTTTATGAGATACTAATCTTGTTTCAATTGGATAATTTTCTACATGCTAAGGGCTTGTCAAGGCCACTAGGGCATCTTTATTGGACTAGTCTTATTAGAGTTATAGCTCATTAAAATATACAACCATTAGGGCTGCAACAAAAGCTCTCTTTATTTACTTTTAACTTACTTTTCAACCGTCAGAATTTGCTAAACATTTGCCCAGATAATCTACTAGGACTAGCAAAATATCTATGAAAAGACCTTTTATGACAACCTTGTTTCATTTCTAAAGTCTTATGTTTTCATTCTTGAGTATTACTTGTGTTTATCTAGCTTATCTCTTGCATCATTTGTTGGACTTTTAGCAATTGTTTAGCATCTTTAATAACTAATTTATTGTTGATATATACTTTTGTTTACTTCTTCAATTAGGGACAAAAAGTTTAACTTTATTTTCCACCTAACATTATGCACATACATTTGGCTTGTTATTGTGTCTCAGGAAGGTACAATCAATATTTGCACTCATTCTTACCTCTTAGAAACCTTTCTCTACCACCAAGACTCTTTCTCAATCCTTTTTGCACTCTTTATCTTGACCTTTAGTGGGAACTTCCTTCATTTATTCACTTTCCATCTTGTTTCCCCCAGGTTCATTGGGATTCCCCCCTTGAGGTGATTCTTTCATCTCTAAAGTGACAGGAATACATGCTTAAGGTGAAAATGGATAGGTGTTCTCTAAGTTGTCTCCATTTGGTATTTGGGTTGGGCTTTTCCCAACCTAAAACTTCTGTGATAAAAACCACCTCTCCACTATACCACTAACCTTTATTAGCGGAAACTTGCGGCTCTCTAAGGCAAGCAGGGTTTCGACACAACACTAAGGAAGGGACTTACATGTGTTGCAGATGAATTTGGATCCGAACCTTGTTGGTTCAATTATGACAAATCCCAAGGAGAGGCGAGGCCTATAAATGATGTTCCACAACTCTGCAACCCCACAAACCCACATTCCACTCACTCCAAAATGACCCTCTTTTCACCCGCAACATACAATTTTTTATTTATTTTACTTAGTAAATTTTCAAGTTGCAAATGCGAAACTCCTCTATATTTTCCCTTCCATATCCTGCAATCTTGTAATCTTGCAATCCCACAATCATCATTTCACACTCCCCATCACTGATTTCACACCTTCATACTTAAACATTTTCCATACATATCGACACATAATCCCATTTCCCAAGAACATTTATGATTGTACTACCAAATCAGTCAGCCTATGAGGTGAATTAAAAATTGTTTTAATGATACGGGTAATTTCCCCACTTTAAGGCCAAATCAAATAATGCAGTTAAAACTTAAAGCTACAAGGTATGATATTAAACAAGTACGTGAAAGAATTTAGTAAATGAATTAAAATATGCACTGTAAATTCTTATTACAACAGAAACACCATATTTTCATTCTAATCAGCCTTTACAAATATGCCCAATAAAACAAAAAGAGCTCTATTGTGCCAACACTATGAATACATTAGGACGCGAAGACCACATTTTTCAATGGCATGAGGCATTTAAATGATATACAACGCTCTCTCTTGAAGAAAATTTAATAGTTTGATGCAATTGGTCACCCAACTGCTTGAGTCTGGCCAAGGTATCTTGGGTTCTTATTATTGACTGACGATAATTCTGGATAATCTCTTGTACAACAAGTCCCTGAGGAAGCGATGTTGGGACAAGAGTAGGTTTGAAGGAAACTACAACAAAGAAAGGTTATAGTAACCATTTCCACTCTTTTGGAGAAGGTCAAGCCACGTGCTCAGTCGAAGTCACCACAGGATCCAAAATGTAGTGGAGAATAGACCATATTCTTACTTGGAGTATTTGAACCAAGTGACAGAACTGAGCAGTGTGCGGAGGCAACCAACGATTTTGTTGAGGAAAAGATATGAAATGATCTTACTAAATAATTTTCATAATTGTTAGGCTAAAGAAAAATAGATGGGACTTTCACCCCATTTTTATAACCAACAAAAATAGCATCCTAACCCACAAGTATTAATTACCAATTCTTAGGCTAGTCTTTTATCCATAAAAAATCTTGCTGGAAATTTACTTTTTATGTAATTTTATAAATATAACAATTACTAAAATGAATGTAAAGACAGAAGTAAAGACACCAAGATGATAATAAAGACACATGAGACATAAAGCAATCCTTTATTTCATTCCAATTCACCAAAGAGTCATTTTCTTTACAAAATCTCATATAGAAATTTTGGACGAAAGTCAAACTTAGACATCCCCGATGGAACATACAAAAGGACCTCTGACAGAAAACCAAAACTGAATTCTAAAAGTTGGATCAACTTGCCACAGATCGCTTCCCACTCGACTCTACACAATAGCCTTTGTCAGTCATGAAAACTAATTCACAAAAAGACAAGTCTACACAGACTATCAAAGATAGATCAACACCTCTAAAAAACAAGTGTCTGAATGATGTAATTCATCCCTAAATATTGATGTCTACAATAAGACCCTGCTATCATAAAAGAGAATTAGGCTTATGATGAATAAATGAATGAATGAAAATTGAATTATCTCAACATAAACTCAAAGAGAAAACCTTAGTATGCTTTTGTTTCTATCCTCCTCCTGTTTGTCCCTTTCCTTTTTCTTTTAAACAAATTAGAATTGGTTGAAGTAGTTGAACCAACTCATTAGTTAAGTTAATTAAAATACTCAACCACATTTAGTTAGGGGAAAAAGTAATAATCATAATAAGGGTTGTAAATAAATAATAACTAGTAGGTGGGACACCTTGTGACTCTCGTCCACATGTTCACATTTGACAATTTAGCTCATGATATTTGAAATTATTCTAAAAAACATTACTAATATATCAAAAAATAAAACATGTTGTCCAAAGATCCCCGAAGTCAACTATCAACAACAATAAATAACATAAAACTCAAAAGCCATATTTCCCATCTTGTGAGGCAGTTTTTTCCTTGTTGATGCTATCATCTTTTAGTCCTTCTGAACCTATCTTAGGCCATGTAGAATCCTTAAGCCTCATTTTGCTGATCATACAAGAGAAATTGTCTTTCTAATGCAGGTGGGAGGACACAGATTTACCGGAATTATATGAAGATACAGAAGGGGTAGTAGAGGCCTTCTCTTTGACAGAGGCATACCAGGCCTCTATTTTCAGCCTTTTATTTGAATAGCTCATCCCTGTATGCATGAACATGACAACTCTTAAAAATATGAAATAGATTTTGGCTCAACAATGTATCAGACTCACGTAGTCCAATCGATACAAATTGTTTAATTGTTAATCAATGAGAAGAGGGTGAATAAAGGGTCCTAGGATACGTGAGGGGTTTGTATTGAGCGAAAAATGATATGAGGAGGGGGAAAAATGAGGTTACTTCTCAAGGACAACAACAATCAACTGCAAATCAAAGAAAACATCACTGTAATTCAACCAATACAATGCTACTGCCAATTGCTTGAACACAGATTTTTCCTTGACTATAATCAATTTTAGAACAGGGAGTGAAAATTGAATATGGGAAGGCAATGGGGTTGTAATTAGCAAAAAGCCAAATAATGGTGGGGAATGACAGCGGGTATTGTTCATAAAATTAATCAAGTAATCCATATAATCATTCTGTTAAAAGGGGGATACACCAACCAAATGATCATTGTGACTCAATAACAATTACTGTGTATTAACTAATTCATTTTTCATAGTCAAATATCTAACACAGTTCCATCGACAAGACAATATGCATTCCACAACAATCTCTAAGGGAGTTTTGTTCCTCTTATTTATTTGATTATTTTCTCATAACAATTTTCAATTGTGTAATAGTAACCATTTCCACTTTGTTAATCATCAAAATCAACCACTGCCCACACATTACTTCAATCATCAAATACACTCAAAGTYGTGTTTCAAAAATGCAATGAAGTTATAATGACAGTCARCCAACCGCCAACATTATAACTCATGCTATGTTGTAGAAACAATTCAATCAACCAAGTGTAATTTTGTGACTGAACAAGCCCAATTCAACGTGACTCTAAAGGATCAAAATGTTGGGCTATTCATTCAACACAACGAGGTAGAAACAACATGCCTGACTTCACAATACAAATAATTGAATTGTAACAAGATCATGCTTCAATCTCTGTGACCATCTCTGAGTGCGCAACCCAAAAATATCCATATCACAAAAAATGGGTAGCCATACCTCAAAACCCAAGAAGCAACATTTCCATTTGATAACTCTAAACACACAGTCACAATATCATTAACTCAACCCATCATGTCGAGCTATCAATCTAATGCAGTAGTGCTCAAATTAACCAAACTGCAATCCAAATCATGCTGTGTAAAACTCGAGCTCATCCCTAACGACACAATCAAATATCCATAATGCATATAGTGGATGGAAATTCCATAGTCATCCCGGATACAATAATCATTTGGCCAAAGAAACTCATAGTTACAGTGACCATTTATTCGTGGTGTAGGAACACCACACATACAAATGCATTACGTGTGCATATCGTTAAACAATTGTAAGTAATGTTGAGTTTAACATCCTAATAATCCTCAATGCAAAATACAATGACTGTGTATCTAATCTGTCAAATTAACCATGCAAGGTGTATCCATTGTAACAACACATGCAGTGACTAAATACCAAAACCGACACGATTGTCTCCCGATCAATTGGGCGAGCCTGTAATCAATTTTGTTGACAATACATATCCATAAAAAATAACCAATAGTAAACCCGATAGGCCACGCTGGTATTCTCTATCAACCCTCAGAATTGTAGAGTTAAGGGTTTGCTCTGTGGCCAACACATGGATATTAGAGTCGACTCTTCTCTATGGTGAAAACCTATGAGACCAATGATGTATAGATAGAGAACACCACAATTTACTTCGTGGACAGGGTGACACAACCCGTGATAGGAGAAGTTATAACCAAAGGAGTAGGTCTTCATTCAGCCCTATAACATTACTTAGCACACAAGGTATAACCCTTATGTCTCTTCAGTCAAACAACCACAACACCAGGGTGAAAATAGGGCCAAGAAGAAGCAACATAACCCACTGTGCAACCATAGTAGCAATGATAACCCAATTCCCAAACAAACAATGCGTAGTGACACCAGGTGCTTCCAACCATTAAACCCCATAAGGCAAAAACCTAGGTATGGTGATACGAAATGTGGGAAGACAACCAACCACTCAAGACCAAACAAAACCCTCTAACTAAAACTAGTAAGGATGACAAAGAGCCTTAGGGTCACTAACGTCCAGAGTGACGAATAACATTGTGACTTCAAAACATTTTTGTAGAGGTGACATCGATTCATTCAAAGAAAATCACAATTTCACATAGTTTCCACACTTAAGGAAAACACAACCCATACATTTGAGCCAATATCTATTTCATAAACAGAGCAGACTCATGGATGGCCAAAAAATACATAGCTACATCAAAACACCTTAAAATGTGAGTTGGCCGAGTGGTTCCTCTCTGCTAGGAAATCAGAACATAACCACATAAGCAAGGATGAACAATAGCCCGATTAGGGTGGCAACTAGCAAAGGAGTAAATGTGATGTGTAGTAAATGCACGTTGCCTCCATTCACAGTTCATTAACTCCTCAGTACATGCCAACAAGCTTTTCATTAACACCATTAGTCACACCATGTATCGAAACCATCACCCATTAAAAATAATAGTGTGACCATATCACATTTCTAACTTATGCCAAAACATAAATCGACCATTCCATATAACTCAACAAATCGCTAAAAATTATCTTATTGCTAGGTTTAATAATGACCATTTCAATCCAATGCATGTATAATAGTATATTTGCATAGTTTAAATCCCTTGAATTTCATTGCATAGCTTTTATTTCCTTCCAATTTTCTTGTATGCGTTGTTGCTAACAATTTTATTATGCAGGTCTCCTAGTAATAGATCCAGTAACAAATAGCAATGATAACAAGGATAACACAGGCTGTCTGTGAAATAAAACTTGAGCCTAGAGTAGAAAAAAAATACATAGAACATGCCTTCTCCATTTCCAATAAACCAAGATTATATCACCATGAACACTAGAACAACATCAAATGAGGACCAAACCCGATATCCAATCTACAAGGGGGTCCCACCTACTAGCATTATTTGGCTTTATAATAATAGGCTTTAGCAACACTTTGCGGGCCAAACTTCATTGCGATTTTAATTGTCAACAAACTGGTGACTCCACAGGAAAAATTGTTTTCAACAGATTTAGAACTCAGAACTCATGGTTTTGCAGACCAAGAAACATTAAACTTAGAAGATATAACCAGAATAATTATGCAACTGGGGTAAGTGAGCAGATTTAATGGAAAAATGACCAAGAATTTGGGAATAGCTCATGAAAAATGTTAAGTATGAGGGGGTTTATCCTTGTATGCATAAGCGTTCAACCAACATCGAATCTCATTTCAAGGAGAAAAAATAATGGATCTGTTGACCCTTGACCAATTTTTGACGAAACATTGGTCGTGTTTGACCACTTTTGGGACTTCGACGAGCTGGTCGAAGATGGAGTGCCTAGACGGAGCTGAGATCACGGGATCTCTCTTTTTTTGTGGGCTTGTGGACCGAGCAAAGGGTTTATTAGGGTTATGTAATGGGTTAAGGGATTTTGGCCCATGGTTTTACCCATGATTAGGCCTTTTTGTAAATGTATAAATAAGTAGCTAAGCGATGTAAGAAGTGTGTGTGGCTATGTGCACAATATGTTGTAAGTGTTCATGTTGGCTTAGTGCAAGAGATTGTAAGTTTCTTTGTGCAACAGACTATGTAAGGCTTCGTGCTAGTAAAGAGTTGGCTCTGTACCTTGACCTAATTCCGAGGAGGAGGATCTGGTGCGCAGTGCACAGATCTCCTATCCTCTGTGGAGTTGGCTTTGTGGTTTTTTGCACAAGAGTAGATGAATGTAAGAAGCTTGAAGACTAATAAAGAAGAAGAGAAGAAGTTGGTGGATGTAGCCCCACACTGGGGTGAACCATATATATCCTGTGTCTTGATGTGCTTTGTGCAATATGATCTATATTGTTTATTTTCTTAGTGTTGTTGTTATAATGTATGATAAATGCGTTGCTTAAGGCTTAGAGATAAATGAATGCTAGATCTGAGCTAATGCTATGTGCTAAGTGATTGGGAGTATTGGATATTTATTGTTACTGCGTTGTTCTTTAATAAGGGTTTAATCTAATGCATATTGTTGTTTAAGTGCCCTGTTAATTATTGCAATCACAGATCTATGTCCGAGCTTGGTTACAAACACTTGAGTCTTATAAACCCCCCTGCCTCTACCTCGGGTGAGACTTCATCTGCTTCATAGGTGTTGCCGAAAGGTCTGGTAGCTAGGGTTTTCTTGGTGAGTTGTTGAAGCATTGAACCCTGGGTCTACCCATATGCCAACAAGATCTGCTCCTTTTTTCTTTTTCGATGGATGAAGAAATGGAAAGAAGAAGCGGGAGATAACAAATCACTTTATAAGACATCAGTGAAAGAAGATAAAAAATTCAAGTGTGTTTGCAGGGGAAACATCGCACCGACCTTGTAAGATTGATTGTTATGGACTAACAATATCTCGTAGGAGTGTCACTGTGGCATAACTGATCCATCATCTTATTCTTGACTAAAATATGACAAAATGAAAAATCTAATAGAATAAAATTGCAGAAAACTAAAATAGCAGAAATAAAGTGACAAAAAAGTAAAAGCGATAGGAAAAGCTTAAAACGAAAACATAAATCAACTACTGTAAGAAGGAAAGAAAAATAGTGAAACTGAAAACATAACTAGACTACTAAAATAGAGAAAATCCAAACAACATTAGAGCTTTTCAAGTTGGTTCCACATAATGCTTCAAGTGAGAACCATTAGTGATGTAGGAAAACAATCGCTCATGTAAATATTTCAGAATGTAAGAATTTGTACCTTAGACAAAAGAAATCTTGAAAGGACCCAACCATTGAAATTTTGAGTGTCTTCCCTTATCAGCGTGAGCCAAGTCCCATAGCAAAAAAATTTCATTGACCTTAAAATTGACAGTCTTGACACTCTTGTTGAAATACTTCTTAACAGTTTGTTGTCTCCTTTTAATATTATCCAAAGCAAACACCCTTTGTTCTTCCAAAGCTAGTAGTGCATTTATCCTTTGTGAAACATATGAAGAATTTAATTCTTCGATATGTAACATCAACCTTAAGGAAGAAATATCCAGCTTGGTTGGAAAGAGGGCTTCTTGACCATAAACAAGCTGAAAAGGGGTACATCCAGTGCTTACCTTGGTAGTAGTTCAATCTTCCCAGAGGGCATAAGTGAGGAGAGTGTGCCACTGACGAGGCTTATATTCGATGAGCCTTTTGACGATTCTTACCAGATTTTTGTTGGTAGACTCAGCCTGCCCGCTTTCTTGGGGGTAATACTCTGATGAGGTGAAATGTTTAACCCCCAAATTGGCTAGAAATTGAGTCATCTTAGCAGAAATTAAAGCGGGGCCATTGTCTATAATAATTTCTAATGGAAGACCAAATCTAGAAAAAAATATTATTTTCAAGGAAAGAAATTACCTGATCATCTGTGGAATGCTTAAGTGGGACAGATTCAGCCCATTTTGTAAAACAGTTTGTGGTTGTTAAAATAAAAACTTGTCAGCCAGCTGAAGAAGGGGGATTAATAGGACCAATAAAATCCAATCCCCACTTTGAAACGGGAAAATCTGGCAGGACAAGTTTTAATGGGATGGTTGAAAGGCATTATTTCCCAATAAATTTTTGGCACTTATCACAAGATCTCAAAAAAACATAAGAGTCACGAAAGACTGACGGCCAGTAGTATCCTTTTTTAATAATCTTGAAAGCAATGGGTTTTGCAGAAAAATGACCTCCTACATGAATGACAAAACTTGAAGAACCATGAGCTTATTGCAACAGTTTCTGTGCATCTTCATTGCTTACACATCGAAGCAACACACCATCAACATAAATAAGAAGTCTCCTATAATGACATGTCTTGCAGATTCAAGATGGAGTCTTCTCCTTTGATGAGTGTCTAAGTTGTTTGGACATTTTTGGTTCTGTAAATAATAAACCAAATTCTTGTACCAAGGATGTTCAGACATAGGGAGGATCTGTTCATCAATGTAAAAGAGACCTGAAAGGGAACTATCTTCTTCATCAATTTCTTCACCATTCTCAACATGTTGAGCCAAGTGAAGGGCTAGGTAATGTCCTTTTATAGTGGTAGAAGTCATGATATTTAAATCATGCTCTTGGATCTTGGCAAGCCAATCTGCAAGATTTCTTGAAAGATAAGTCTGTGATAGAAAAAACTTGACAGCAGGTAAAGTGACCTTTGCCAATGTATTGTTACCTAAGATGTAGTGGAGGAACTTTTCAACAACCTTAACAAGATCGAAAGCATGTTTCTCAATAAAGGAGTATTTAAATTCATCATCAGACAAAATTTGACTCATGTAAGCCATTGGTTTTTCGTTCCATTGGTCATCATTTTGCATAAGGACAACAGAAACTGCCTCCTCGGTGGCATTAGTATATATCGTGAATTCCTTCTCAAAATTTGGCTTCACCAAAATCGATGCGGAGCTGATTGCTTTCTTAATCCATTCAAAAGAATTTTCGACATCATTTTTCCAAGAAAAGGAATGATCTTGCTTAAGCAGATTATTAATTGGCTTGACCATCACTGCAAAATCTGGAACAAACCTACAGACAAAGTTAATAACCCCCATAAAAGCTTGAACCTCTTTCTTGGAAGTGGGAGAAGGGAGATTAAGAATAGCAACAATCCTTTCAGGATCAGTGCTTATTCCTGAATCAGAGACGATGTGTCTAAGGAGTTTTCCCTCGGTAACACCAAAAATGGACTTAGAAGGATTTAGAGAAATACCAAATTTCCTACATCGCATGAGAACTTTTCTCAGATGACCAAAATGATCTGATAGGATTTTAGAGTATATTGTTAATTCATCAAGGTAGATCTGAATGATTTACCGATCAAATCGTCAAAAGCTATTTCCATAGCTCTTTGAAAGGTGGCACCTGCATTAGATAATCCAAAAGGCATACGTTCATAAAAAAAGGTACCCCAACGAGTAATAAAGGTGGTTTTATATTTATCTGCCCTTTTTACCTTGATTTGACTGTAACTGGAAAACCCATCAAGTAAGGACATCTTTGTGACCCTGCAACTTGCTACAAAATCATTTCCATATTAGGGAGAGGGAAGTGATATTTTATATTAGCTCAATTTAATGCATGAAAATCAATGCACAATATGATCTGACAGTTGTTTTCTGAACAGGAACCAAATTTGAAACCCATTTAGAATACTTGACCGGAAATATGATCCCAGCCTTCAAGAGTTTTTCCAACTCCTTTCGAATAGTTTCTTCTAGCATAGGGTTGATAGGTATTTTTTTTTTACTGAAGGGTTTTACTCCTTCCTGAATGGGAATGACATGTTGTATAAGACCAGATCAAAACCACGAAGATCTTCATAAGACCAAGCAAAAACATCTTGAAATTCACCAAACATCTTGGAAAACTTCAACTTCTCTTCATCTGAACATTTGGCACCTATTTTAACATTCTGTGGATCCTCGGATGTCCCAATGTTCAAGGAAATGGTTTCACCTAGCTTCCTTTTCGACTCCTCTTCTTTCTATTCCTCCTTGTTGCCTACATCACTTGAAGAAAATGAACTCTCTAGAGGAGTCAAGTCCTTAGGAATCTTGTTATCTTCTATGGATATAATATCCTTAGGCTTAAAAGGTTCATTTTGGATAAAAGCATAAATTCTCTCACCGTTAGGGAAGACCTGCTAAGATTCTATATTGTTGGGGATATGTAGACGATATAGGGATTGAAAGGTACAATCAGGTCTGTGTGGCAAAAGTTGTTGATTAGGGGCGATTGCAAAAACTGCTAACCGATCAACCATTAAGTTTAAATCCCTCTTAACATGAGTGATGTTGAAAGATAAAAGGTTTGAGATAAGAGCCCAAACAGTTTGGGTGTATCGTTTCATCAACTTGTTGCTAGGAGAGTAAATTTTAGGCACAAGATTCACAACAAGCTTGAAATCCACAAAAGATGAAAGGTGACCACAACCAATATTATAAGCGCTTTAAATTCCTAATAACAAAGCCTCGAATTCAGTGACATCGTTAGTGCAAGCGAACTCCAATTGGTAAGAAAAATTATGGATTTTCCCTACAGAAGAAATTAAGATAATGCTAGCTTTGTTACCTTCATTAGATCATGACCCATCAAAGTGCATGTGCCACATGCCATCATCTAAATTGATTTGTTCCATGGGAATGTTATCCTCCTCAAAAAAGATGGAATACACTCCTAGGTCCTCTTCGATATAGTTTACGTTAGGCTACGGAACACTCTCTATGTAGGGTGAAATTATTCCCTCTCCAAGGACTATAATGTTCTTACCATCCCGAGGGACAGATAACTATGTCCAGTCGAGTGAGAGGTATCCACCTATTAAGGCTTTCCAGTCTCTTCCCAAGATGATGTAGTAATTTCTTACTGGCATATCAATTACCTAAATGTTAAGGGTTGTCCTTATTTCAGGATGAGCACACAAAACTAAGGTCACATCTTTAATATCGCATATGGTTGCTTGATGTAGACTATTATAGGAGAGAATGCTTCTGACGTTTTCATTTGTACAAGACAATCATAGATCTTTCATAATAATATTCAACATCACACTTGGGCCTGAACCGCCATCAATGAGGCAACAATGGGATATCTTGTCCATGATCTTTACATAAATATAAAAAGGGGGATTTTTTACAGGGTATCTGGAGTTATGTACACCTACTTTATTTACAGAAGAATCTTCTTCGCTTACCCCTTCGGAAAGATTGGATACAACAAAAGTTTTTCTTTCCATGAATTGTTTCATATGCATCTGTTGTTCAGGGATGACAACCATGTCTAGGAGGGTTGTATCTTCTTTGATGTTGGCCAACTGATTCAAGATATTATATTTGGAAGAGGGGAGAGAGGTAATGATTCTTTCACTCTCAGGAACTTTAGGAACCTGGAGAGTAGAAGAGGGTGAGGATGAGCTCGGCCTAGAAGAACTGTGGGGAGGATCAAATTTTCCCTTAGGAGCATAGTGTTGGCACAGGGGCAGACCTAGGGTTCAACACTACAACATTGCACCGACAAAACCCTAAATATCGGCCATTTCAGAAACACCTGCGAAGCAGATGAAGTGTCACCCGAGGTAGAGGCAGGGGTGGCTGCATGACTCAGATGTATCCAACCTTAGCTGGGACACAGATCTGTGATTCTAACACTTAACAAAGCATTCAACAGTTAACATTCATCAGTATCCATTCTTAGTTACAACACAGTTAAACCCTAATTACAGAGTATCATAGTATTCATTCAGATATAAGGTACTTAAGCACTAAGCACACGTACATAAGTTAGATATAACATCCATCCATATTATTAAGCACTAATCATTAACAAATCTATCTATCATTCATCTATATTAAATCACTAAGAAAGTAAACACATCAATACATCGCATAAAGCATAGAAACACAGCATGTACGTGGTTCACCCCCACCCTGGGGCTACGTCTGCCAACTCTTCTCTTCTTTATTATCATTGGTAAAGCTTCTTACAGACACATAGCATCCAAGTTCTACTCCACATAAGATAGGAGATCTGCGCGCACTCTGCTAGATCCTCCTTCTTCTAGCTAGGGTACAGCACCAAGCCTTCACACAATCTCTTACAGTTACTTGCACTACCCTTGCAAGCCTCACACAGTATGCACAAAGCACTTACAACTCTTGATCACATAGATCCAACTCTATCACTTAGCACACAGGCCTAATAGGTCTCTTCCCCCTCCCTCTCTTACATCGCTTAGATGCTTATTTGTACATTACAAAATAGGTCTAAATATGGGTAAACCCATGGGCTGACATCCCATGCCCATTACATAATCTCGAATCCAAAAAAGGGCTCTAAAAGGGGTCGAGATCCTGTGATCTTCGCTTCATCTTGTGCTCCACCTTCGACAGCTTTTCGAAGTCCCCAAAATTAGGTCAAACATGACCACGAATCCTCAAAACTTGGTCAAGGGCCAACAAGCCCCCAATACTCACCTGTGACTCGTCCTGAGTCACTCTGATCTAACTAGTTCTGCTTCAAAAGCCTTGATCTTGGCTCAAGATGCTTCGACTTATTGTTGTGCCATGACCTCTTGTTCAACGAAATCTTGTATGGATGCTTTGTTGACAGGTCCCTCTAGGCGTTGTTCAACTGCGGTGACAACTTGCTCCAATTCCACTCCTCGACCTTTGATCTCTGTGAACAGTTTGTAAGCCTCATCCTGTATAGGTTGGAGACTCTGAGTTATTTCCATAACTTTGCTCTAAATAGTGTGGACCTGCTACTGGTCAATGCGCTACTCTTGGGGTCACTTCATTCTTTCCACAGCTGACAGGGGCTTCAACTGTGCCTGTATTGTCTCTCTTGTTGCTTCGCTTCCTGTAGCTGTGAGTCCAGTGCCTTCAATTCTGGATTCTTAGTGAGTCGCTCATACGTCTCAGCACTGTGATCACTCAGTTTCTTGCATTCCATGGCAAAGACTTTGATTCTTTCAACTAGTCTTTGAGCAGTTGCTTCTATTTGATCCCTTACATCCTGCAGGGTGTCGGGTACGGTGTGGAGCTCTAAGTCTGATATCCGTTGTTGTAGCTATTGGATAGCTTCTGCGAGATTCTCTACTTGATGAATGACTCGGTCTTCTGCTTGTGGTTCTAATCCTGTCACAGAGTGGAGGGATCTATTGAATGTTTCTTTCACTTCGAGTTGCTTTGTGAGAAACTGTTCCTTTTCTTGTTGCATCTGGGATTTCTCTTCTTCAAACTTTGCTTGGAGAGAAACCTTATCCTGTTCTGCAACTCTGCATTGTTCTACGATTACGCTTTGCACTTGCTTCAAGGCCTGGGTGGCTTGTTCTGTTTCTTCTTGAGCACGACGAAGGCGAGCTTCGATCGCATCATCTAGTCGGCGGAGTTGGGCTGACTCATCTCCCAACTCTGGTTCTCCTTATGGCAGGGGCACAATGGACATTGCACGACTAGACTAAAGGGCCTGCTGTACCCCTCAGAATATGACCTTAATTATGTCACACATTTCCTCCTGCTTAGCTTCTTGTTTTTCCACGATTTCCAGCGAGGTGTCATTTAGGGTTGTTATGATGAAGTCAAAATCATCGGTAGTGAGCACAGTCTTCATCTTGGTCATGGTGGCTTTTGATTTCTTCCGGGAAGAAGGTTTCGAGGGAGAAATCTTCCTCTTATTCAGGGGATTGGTCTCATCTCTGGGTGGTGTTACTTTGCCTGGATTGTGTTCAGCTCCTTTTCCATTTATCTCTTCGTCATCACCCCCTCGGTTAGGTGATACGAAAGCAGTATTTTGTGATGCCCTGCCTAATTCTTGAACCTCTTTGGTATTCTTTGTTCTGCTGGGTCTAGGTGTATCATGTTCTTTGTGCATGGTCTTTGGGATGTCAGGGTCATAAATATCTGTAGGGTTTTTCGGAATAAGGAGGTCTGTCGACTAGTCCTTAGTGATCTCCTCAAGGTCCTCTTTTGTGAGTTTGTAGTATGACTGAAGCTGCTCCTTATGTTCATTAGCTCGCGCTGTAAGGTAGATGAAGTGTCGATCTGCACAGAACTTCATTAGGGGTCAGAACCTCTGTAGGGATTTTGGAGTCATGTGAGGTTCAACTTCGATGGCTCTCTTCAGCTGAAGGTAATACGTGTGAAAAATAACGTTCGACTGCCACTGTTTGTTCATATCACTCGAGTACCAGAGTGTGGTGAACTTCGTAGCAAGCAACTCAAACGGTTCAATATCCAGGAAGGTCGCACCTTCCAGCATCTCCCAGGCAACAAAGGCGATGAGGATCAGGAGCCAACTAAAGTGAAACTCGTAGCCCCGATCCTATTCTTCACAATAGTCTAGTTCCAGTTGATTAACTAGGTACTTCACCCAGTTCATCTGTAGACCTTCCACTCACTTCCCTACGAGGCCAACGACAAAGCCTGTGACTGCGTAGGTCTGTTCTTCCTTACTAACTTCCCGACTATTAACTGGCAGGCTAGGCACACTGTGCCATTCTGGATGGAGGCTACCTTGTAGCCTCACGTCCCCTTTTCAACATCTCCATATGTATCCTTGATCTTCTGTACTAGTGCACGATCTGTGGATTTTCCTAGATAGAACTCCTACAAGTCGGGTACTTGCATACTTAATCCTGTGATCCTATGGATCAACTTGAGATCGACTATAATACAGTGGTCTAGCCATAAGTAGCTGCCATGGTAACATGAAATCAATAACTTGACACAGGCGTTGACTTCCTGGTGCCTTCCAAAGTGTGGGATTTTCATTACGTTTAACAGGGTGGACTGTGTGAGGTTCATTATCCACGGTTGGGGGATTATCTTTGAGTTCTTCCCCTTTGTCCTGATCAGGTATTTATCACTGTGATCACTGTGCGATGATCACTATGTGAAATCAACTATTCTACAGGCTTAGATAGTCACAATTGGCAAAAGTGTTCTCGTTGCGTGGCACGACAGGATAAATAGATAACTTGGAAATAGATCTCTTGCAATGGGTGAGAAGCCTTCATTAACTTAGTTTTTTCCATTATGGTGTGGTCCCAATGGCCTAGTGGCCAACTTTCTGACCATAAATGTCTTTCTACCCGTTCGAGTCATCGGTCGAACAATTATACTATTTCCAACAACTATATTTCTTTGCCATGGCGAAGTGCCATGTGATGTTGTTCTGATATTCCAGCGAAGCTCCAATTTTGCAAATTTTCCTTCTGCGAAGTTCCCTCTGGAACTTTCTGTAACTTTTTGATCTTATCTCTCCTCTTACTTAGTTTTCTAGCCTTCTTTCTAGTGAGATTCGTCTGGGAATTCCTTTTTCCATTCTGATTCTTATCTTCTTTCGAAAGAGTAACTTCGTGCTGGTGAGATTCTTTCCTAGAAATCAAGGGTAATACTTAATCTATATCTGAAATAGGTACTTCAGTCTTCTATAGGTCTTCTGGTGTTATTCCCACTTCAACATTCAAGTCTCTGGTTTTAAATAGATTTGCTCGGTTCTCCTGTTCTTCAATCAAGTGTGCGATCCTCCTAGTCATGAAATCTTTCAACTCTTGATTCTTTTGTTCTAGGACTTCTTCTTCTTTCCTTCTGGCCTGATCTCCTTCAATCCAAGGTTTTCCTAGTAACATAACAAATGGAGCATTGCTCTCAATAAATTTAACAACTTCAAATTCTTCTTCTATCGAAGTTCCATGAGAACTCATAGATATCTGGGTAAGTCTTCCACATAGGGTTATCAACTTTCCTCTGAATAATCCTATTCCTCCTAATGAAGGAATCATAGCAGGCTCCCCTAAAAGTTCCCAAGTTCTTTCTGTCATGATATTCACCTGTGTTTCCTCATCCAGAACACAGTCAATGTCGAAGTCTCCTATTCTTGTTTCAATGCACTCTTTTTCTTTAAATATCTTTGATAAGCTGATATGTCGGTGGTCATTCAGGGTTTCTTTCATTTGTAGCAATACTTTTTCTGATTCTTTCTGAGGTTCTGTCATGGTTTCAGTTTATGGACCTACCTTAGGGTTTTCTTGGTTTATATTCATCCTTTCAACCTTAACAATCATTCTAGGGCAATACACAACTTCATGGTCCATATCTTTGCAACAGAGGAAACTAGGTCTTCTACCAGGGCATTCATTAGCCAAATGTCCCGGTCTTCTGCAACTGTAACAAAAGGTTTATCCCCTCTTTCTCTTAAATGATCCCCAACCTTTCCTATACTGCGTACTAGGATCATGGTAGCTAACCTGCAAAACAATCTTTCTATGATCCTGCATCCATTTGTTAGTCCAAACATTCTCTCTATGCATAGGTATAACATATCTTTAACTATTCTTATCAGATTTACTCATATCAAATATTTTTTCTTCTATCAATGCCCTAGTTTTCAAGCTAGGACAAATCTTATCAAACATATCTAGATCCATACTTTAGAAACAAAAATTTCCACTAGTCTTATCTTCAGCAGAGCACAAAGCTTCCAGATCTAAAACTTTTCACTATTCTTACCTCTATCAGAGCACAAAGCGTTTAGATCTTACCTCTTTTCTTCAGATCATACTTCTTTTCTTAGCACAAAGCTTCAAAAATCGAGTAGAATACTGTGCACTAGAGCGACAGTTCTACACACAAATCTTTCACAATTTTAGGTCAGATCTTCGCACAAAGATTATTTTTCCTCGGTTCCCAGCAATCACAATTTCAGGTACCAACAACGGAACCATTTGTTGGCACAAGGGCAGACCAAGGGTTCAACGCTGCAACAACACACCAACAAAACCCTAACTACCGGCCCTTTCAGAAACACCTACAAAGCAGATGAAGTCTCACCCAAGGTAAAGGCAGGGGTGGTTGTAGGACTCAGATACCTGCAACCTTAGATGGGACATAGATATGTGATTCTAACACTTAACAGAGCACTCAACAGTTAACATTCATTAGTATCCAGTCTTAGTTACAGTGTAGTTAAACCCTAATTACAGAGTATCACAGTATTCATTCAGATCTAAGGTACTGAAGCACTAAGCATACGTACATAAGTCATTTCTAACATCCATCCATATTATTAAGCACTAAGCATCAACATATATATCTATCATTCATCTATATTAAAACACTAAGAAAGTAAACACATAAACACATCAATACATCGCACAAAGAATAGCAACACAACATGTACGTGGTTCACCCCCACCCTGGGGCTATGTCCACCAACTCTTCTCTTCTTTATTATCTTTGGTCAAGCTTCTTACAGGCACATAACATCCAAGTTCTACTCCGCAGAAGATAGAAGATCTGCTCACACTCTACCAGATCCTCCTCCTTCTAGCTAGGGTACAACACCAAGCCTTCACAAAGTCTCTTACAGTTACTTCACTAGCCTTGCAAGCCTCACATAGTATGCACAAAGAACTTACAACTCTTGATCACATAGATCCAGATCTAGCACTTAGCACACATGCCTACTAGGTCTCCCCCCCCCCC